>JABUQX010039628.1:0-2500 GCA_015478945.1 Trachelipus rathkii
TTGTTGTACTTCGTTCCAGTTTCAGATGGGTGTTTAACCGTTTTTCGCATTTATCATTAAAACGCTTTCGCGTTTCGATTACGCCACTTCATATATATATATATATATATATATATATATATATATATATATATATATATATATATATATATATATATATATATATATATAGGCTCAAGTTTAACCAAAGTAGGGGCTCGAGCCGACAGGGAACATGGGGGGACGTTTTCCCTTACCCCGTAGAGTGAGGTTGGAGGAACCCCGCGACGCAAATACCAAGGCGGGGTTCCGGAGACCTCCCGGAGAGTAGTCCTACCCTGTCATTTCACCCGGAAGGCCGAGAGACCCCGACTCTTTCCCATCTTTGCGGTTTTGCCTTGGGTGTTCACTTTTGGTTAAAGGAATACCCAGGGTAACCACAAAGATGAAAATTGAGTCTCTCGGCCTTCCTGTGGCGAGAGTAAGACCAGGAGTCTCCCTTTAATGTTGAGTGTCGCGGAGTTCTCCACCCTCCCGAGGCTGTAAACGTCTAAACAACTGGCTGTAACTACCACTATCTCTCATATATATATATATATATATATATATATATATATATATATATATATATATATATATATATATATATATATATATATATATATATATATATATTATATATTTATATTATTGAATCTGGCAACATTTTTAAGTTGTATTACGTCACGCCTCAAGGTCATGAAGGACATTGTCAGATTTTTGATATCTGCTTTTTTTAACATTATCTTTGCCTGATTTTCCATATAAAAAACTAACTTATTATTAAAACATTTTTTCCCTTAAATTTTTACATTTCTTAGAATATTTACTTTCAATTAATATAAATTAATATGAAAAATTTACTTTAGATCATAAGGTATATAAAGTAACTATGTCCATATATATATATATATATATATATATATATATATATATATATATATATATATATATATATATATATATATATATATATATATATATATATATATATATATATATATATATATATATATATATATATATATATATATATATATATATATTTATATAAGTAATTGAACATAATACTAAACAGTTTTAAGCATTATTTCTATATTTACGGTAGCCTACCTAAAGGTAGCTTAAAGCTAAAATCAATATTAGCATTTACATTGTAAAATTAGGAAACAATGATTACCTTTCAATAATGTTAGTATCTCTTCAAGATTAAATTTCCTTAAAAATTCTTCCATTCTTTAAAAGTAGGCACTACAATAACATTAACGTTAAAAAAAAAATACGAATTTCGGTAATCGACTATGACACTATGACATTCTACATCAAGACTCAGGAACCAGGAAAATTTGTTATTCAGTAATGCCAACTTGCCAAGGGTTGCCAACATAACATTACGTCATAAAATTTTATTGTGATTATAGTTAGAAAAATAGTTAAGAAAAAAATCAAGAAAAGTCTCCAATGGTAAAACATTGATTCTAAAAAATATAAATGCATATATATAAAAAAAAAAAATAATCAACCAAGAAAAGAGGATTTTTCGGTGTTATGAAAGTGTTCCCTTCCGAACGTTCGATTTCGTCCGCCATCAGAGTAACATAATTAAGTTTTTTAATATTTAGCATTTTTAAAACCAATAACTTATTCTTTATATAATTTCACAGGGTTACTATATGGTACATAATAACATGTTTAAGACGGGAAATTGAGTTTTTTTTTTTTTACTTTTTATGTCATCTATAAAGGTATCTGCGAAAAAAAAAAATTAAAACCCGACATCCCATTCTTGAAAAAAAAATCTTCATACGAAAAAACATCTATTTAGGTATCATAGAAGCCCCCTGTGAAGAAATTGTTCAAATCCGACCTCCCGTTCTTCTCAAATAAAAGGTTTACCACCAAACCCCTGCATATATATACTCCATATATATATATATATATATATATATATATATATATATATATATATATATATATATATATATATATATATATATATATATATATATATATATGTATGCTCACTCCAGCCTCCACAAAAGCACCAATCCATATCTTGAAACTACGATAGCTACAAAAAAAAAAAAAAAACGATGGTGGAATCGGCATCCGATTGGATTAGGAGAAACACCTTTGTTTTATTTATTTTCAAGAACAGTAGGTCAGATTTTATTTTTTCCGAAGATAGCCTCTATGATACATAAATTAATGATGTAGGCGTAAAAATTTTATTACTTTTGTTTTTAACCAACCACTCACGGGCTCAGGGGGTACGGGGGACTCCACCCCCCGTAAATATACCCTGTGGGTTTGCATGTTTTTTACTTTTATATTACTTTTTGTTTTCAACCAACCACTCACGGGCTCGGGGGTGTACGGGGGTGGAGCCCCCCGTAAATATCCCCAAGTGGCTTTGAATTTTTTTTCATTTTTTATGGCATCTATAGAGGCTATCTGCGAAAAAAAATTTAAAATCCGACCT
>JABUQX010039629.1:0-19060 GCA_015478945.1 Trachelipus rathkii
ATATATATATATATATATATATATATATATATATATATATATATATATATATATATATATATATATATATATATATATATATATATATATATATATATATATATATATATATATATATATATTAAAAGTATTTTTTAAAAACCACTTTAAAATAAATAAAAGGAAATCTAAGAATAATAACGAAAGTTTACGTTTTCGACTTTATATCTCTAGTTTCCTCCTCAGAACTCTGAGGAGGACAATTAAGGATATAACTTGAATAAAAGTTTATGAAGTGCAATAAATTTATTCAGTAACTGTAAATAAGGGCAGAAATTTCCATAAATATTTCCAAAGAAGGTCCTTATTTCTTGAAATTTAAATATATATATATATATATATATATATATATATATATATATATATATATATATATATATATATATATATATATATATATATATATATATATATATATATATATATATATATATATATATATTTTATCTTCCCAAATTAACTCACTCCTAGAGATCGGATAACCCTCAATCCCGAGATCGGAAATTTGTCAGGGAAAGCATTTGTATGGTTTCTGACCGCGAAAGTGCGCGATACATCTGATAAAGCCCTGCTTCAGCGCAGCGCTGTCGGAGTGCTTGCCACCGTAGGCATGGGTTCGCATTTACTACGTGGTCATTCCAATGCGAGAAGCATGAGAAGAGTTATTTGTATGTGAATAGAATTGTTCTGTTGTATGTATTGGGTATGTTGTTAGTGATATGTGTGAATTGAGAGTAGTGTAATACACTATGCCGTAAACTGCAATAAGTAAATATTGCAGAAAATCTCCTACTAACGACATTTTTTGTGTCCGTTCACGTAGCCGAACGAGGATTCGAACCCATACTGAGAGGAATAATCGTTCTTACAGGAGCCAAAAAAAGTTCACATCTAACACGCGAATAACTTGAACTTAGATATATATATATATATATATATATAGATATATATATATATATATATATATATATATATATATATATATATAGTATATATATATAGTATATATATATATATATATATATACAGTATACACAGATAAAAATATAAAAATATATATATATATATATATATATATATATATATATATATATATATATATATATATATATATATATATATATATATATATATATATATATATATATATATATATATATATATATATATATATATATATAGTAACCGCTCATCTATAGCGGGGGATGCGTTCCAGACCCTAAGCGATAGGTGAAAATCCGCGAAGTAGTGGAGGGAGGGAAAATATATGCTATTTATATACATTTTAACTCTTTATATGTCTGTAAATTAATTTTATGGATTTATTGTATATGTTATTATATATATATATATATATATATATATATATAGGTATATATATATATATATATATATATATATATATATATATATATATATATATATATATATATATATATTGTCTATTGTTCCTTACAGTTTACGCGAGTATCAGAGAGAGAGAGAGAGAGAGAGAGAGAGAGAGAGAGAGAGAGAGAGAGAGAGAGAGAGAGAGAGAGAGAGAGAGAGAGAGAGAGAGAGAGAGAGAGAGAGAGAGAGAGAGAGAGAGAGAATCAAACCACATGAAACTTACATGTACATACATATGTACATATATACTTATGTACATGTATGTTATATATATGTATATATTACCTATATACTGTGAAAACTTCCTACGCTATTAAATACGTATATACATATAAAAATATATAATATATATATATATACAGTATAAAAAATTTAAAATGCGAAATAGATACTGTATTTGGAAGAAAAAAAACCGCGATGCACTGAAGCCGCGAAAAGTGAACCGCGATAGAGCGAGGGATTACTGTATATATATATATATATATATATATATATATATATATATATATATATAAATATATATATATATATATATATATATATATATATATATATATATATATATATATATATATATATATATATATATATATATAAGTACAATAAATGTATACATTTCCATAAGAACATTTATTGAAAAGAAAAATCAACCAAAATAGTGTCTGTGGTTTTGTGTATCACAATAACAAATACAGCACTCAAGCCTAAATTTCTTTGGTATTCAACAATGCAATCCATTATATCTAAGCGAAATATTATGCAGGGAAAGAAAATTCTTCCTTTCTTTAAATAGCTCCACCGATGAAGACTTTCTTTGTTCATTTTCGACTCCAATCACGTTTCTTCTTCCCTTTCACGTATTATGCGACACTGGAAACGCAGAAAAGACCTCTTTATGCAAAATGTATACTTACGATATATGCAGTATATAGCTTGCATGTGAGTCTGGATCTACAGGTTCACACATCTCCGGAAAAGATATATATATATATATATATATATATATATATATATATATATATATATATATATATATATATATATATATATATATATATATATATATATATATATATATATATATATATATATATATATATATATATATATATATATATATATATATATATATATATATATATATATATATATATATATATATATATATATATATATATTAGCCCATGTCGCCCTAATGCAAATGTTTGAACCTGCACTGATCTACAGGAGGCAATAGGTCTTTCAGTGTTTGACAACTTTCAGCGATGTACGCTGGGCAAAATTCTCTGATATAATGTTGACTTGGACCTGGTTGTTGCCGTATTGCCTTAATTGTATCGATAGCAACCTTTCTGTTTTCTTCATCATCGTCTGCTAACATTGTCAGTAGCATATTTTCTTGGTGAGCCCAGTAACAGTTTCTTTTGATGACAGGCAATGTTATACTGGCAATGTCTGGTGACAGCTGTCTTTGGATTTTGATCTGTTGCAGCAAATGCTTTGAACCATCAGTGCATCTCGGTCTGCATTTTATTCGAAATCACGTTGGTGCATGGCAAGCCACAACAAACTTCGCCAATGACCACAATTCTCCAGTAGGCTGTGCTGTTACTATGTAGAGGCGACAAATTCTACTGACTGTAATAACTCACCTTGCCACTGACATAATTCCAGGTTTTTCATTCATTAGATCCTCAGTAACAACACCAGTTCTTCTAACTGTTACAATTGTGCAGAGGTATTACTGATCTCTACTAATGTCATCTATGACAATATCAGGAAGTGGGTTACCTTCTGAGATGTTTTGAAAGACTACAAGTGGAAGGGTCTCACATGTAGTTAGAACTTTGCCAACAGGTCCCTTCAACTGAGTGGGACTTTCACTGGGACCTATGAGCTTTTTACACAGATGGCGCAGAGGAAGTTCATTCAAATGCAGACTGCATATGAACCACTGAAGAGGTCTATCTAGCTACTGCTCTAAGAGATGAAGTGCTCCATCTTTAGGTCCAGTGTTGACAGGTGTGCTGTCAGCTCCAACTGCAATAATGCTGTCAACAATTCCCATGTCTGATAATGCTCCATGCAACCCATCTGCAATAGCCTCACCTATCCCTCTGTCACAGTAATATGTTGAAGGTAGGCAGTTCTAGGTTCACCAACCACGACATTGTGATCTTCTACCTTTTTAATGCTGTACCACTTACTGCCTTTCTTTTCCTTGATCAGGGTGCTGTCTTTCCTGCCATCAAAAAACACTGCAACTATTCCCAATTATTCTTCTTGTGTTGTTTTCGACAGGCCTTTTCTTACCTTTTCTCGTGCTCTCCAGATTTTCTTAGGATCTATAACATTGGTCTTGTCATCTGCACTGTCAACACCATAGTCAACTAGTGCAGCTGTACCTATAGCTGCTGCTGCTGCTCTGTTGGACACCATACCTCTCTTCCTCTAGTGCAATGGTAGGGATTTGTGTTGTGTTCCGTCAAAACCAAGAGTAACGAAATCGTCATCAGGTATACTTTTTGTCCCTTCATGATCAGGTGATGAAGCTGATTCTTCAATGGCAGTAGTGTCTGCAGACAGCACGGAACATTCCTGCTCGATTGTTCTTTTCTTCTTCCATATGAGACTTTCTTTCTGAACTCTTGTTCATCATTTCAGTTACAGTTTGTCTACTCTGCCAATTTGCATCCTGCGAACTGATCTTTGGTCAACTAAAAAGTCTCTTCCTCGAGCTGGAGTTTTCCGCTCTTTGGCACAGCTACATGCAAGTAGATCCTTGCATTAACATGCAGCAATGTCAAACAATCATTTAAACTATCAAGAAACTGCTTGCTTTTCTCCGCACTAATACCACACTTTGATGCTTTAGATTCTTCATCCTTCAGTCTCATCAGCTTTGGTTTAACGTTTTAAGTGGCTGTGGTGGAATTCCAGTTCGAATCCACAGGTTCACAAGAGCCTCAATTAACTGGAGAATGACATCCTTATTGGTGGAATACTTACTGTATGTTCCTTCAGGAAAAGAAAATGTCTTGCAATCTGGAGACGCGTGGGAAGTTCAATGGTTGGCAATTCCTGCAGAAGAGGGGCCAAACATAACATGTTATCATTTGACTCATGCTAGTACCTGAAATGTTAAAAAGAAATATAAAAGTCGCAGTCAACTTATTTAGGGAATAAATGAACATTATTCATTGTTCATTTATTCCCTAAATAAATTGTTCATTGAACAATTCAGAGCAAATAGCAACAGAATTATACGAATGACAATTTTTGACCAATTTTTCCGATTTTTGAGGTCAAAAAGGAAGCACTTAGAACTTATGAGAAAAACTTTTAATTTTGATATTTCTGATACCTCATAGCGTTATACAACCGAGATGTGTGCATTAAAATTCAATTTCAAACGACACGGGCATATATATTATATATTATATTAGTTTATATTATATATAGTATCTATTATATATATAATTTAATATATATATTTTAGCATTTCAGTGTGCTCTTATTATATATTATATAATAATAGTATATACTTATATACAATATATATCTATATATATATATAATATGATATTTATAATACCATATATATATATAAATAGAATATAAGTAAAATATCTTATACTATACTAATAGAGGAGCTACCTTTAAAAGTATGTTAAACAATTTAAAAGACCCCGATGATCGAAAAAAATCGCCGAACCACTAACCCGTGATAATCATAGCATTCCTAAGTGTTACTCATGCTAAACTCCCAATAATAGGAGCTGCAACGTTGCCAAAAGTTAGTTTTTTTTCCATATCTTTTAGAAAATTGTTATTTTTTTTTTAAGGGCTCGAGCCTACAGGTTGGTACTGGAGGAGGAGATGAATTCCCATCCCGTCCGTCCCTTCGAGGCCAGATGCCCGTGAAGACCCTGACTGCTTCCATTCTTGTGGAATTTAATCTTTGGTGTATTTCCTTTAGTTTAAAAAATACTTTCTTCTTGGTAACTCTGACGCTCTAGTGCCTTGAATTAATCGAAAAATAATTTTGATATATCGTTCGTCAAATATATTAATGGTATAACATCTTTTTACGGACACTATTCATATATATTATTTATATATTAAGAATATTATATTATTGATATATATTATATATATATATTAGAAATTATGATAATATAATAATAATTATATATATTATTTATAATAAGACGATGACATTTTTGATTTTTTTCTCGAAAACATTTCCTGTAGGATGAATGGATGAACTTATTTGCTAATTACATGACTTAAATACTCGTTTTTTTGTATTGTAATATTGTAAAATGGTCCTGTACAAACCACTTTGAAAATGATTATCGTAGTCCATTCTAGCTATATTATATATATTATTTATTATACTGTGTATTATATCTATCTAATATATATATAGCGATATATATTACTAAAAATAGTATATTAAAAATTAATGATATATTTAATATAAATTTATATTAAATTGATTACACAATATCAATTGTGAAGATAATTTAGTAAGCCAACAAAGTCTGATGACTCAATTAATAGTTATGTTATTAGAAATGAATTGTTTTAGAATTTTCCTAGATATTTATTAACAGATCGCCTTCGCCGTCCCGCCTGACAGTGGACGTCAAGAGTGACTTTAATTGCTCGGAAGCTCTGTAGAGTATCTATATAATTTTCTTTAGTGCCTGTGTTTAGTGTGGTTAAACGGTAATATAAGCGAAGTGTCAAGAGTAGTTAGAGGTTTTAATTAGCTTTATTGTAGTCACTTATTAAATTTGCCATAATTATAAGTCTGCGAATCATATTAAGAAGTTATGTAATAAGAATCTTGTATATTGTAACGACACGACCCCAGATAATCGAAAACGACACTTAAAAATTTTAATAGTGTCTTTGCTGAAAGGTATGAAAATTACGTAAAGAATAAAAACAATCAGCAATTAATTGCCGTTAATTTTTACGTGCGTATTTAAAATATACGTTAAAGATTTGCTATTTCAGTTGCTGAGTGTAAGAAGACAACGAATAGTCGTTCAAGAACTTTCTAACCGCGAGAAGAACAAGAAACCTGGAACATAAAACTAGTTAACAGATTCAAGGCTGCACCATCAACGAAGAAGGCTAACGTGGAAATATATTGAAGCTCTTTGAGTAGAACGTGAGTACGCATGCCTATCTAAAAAACCAACGACATTAGACGCTGCAAATTTCTTTAGGATTCACTCCAAGAGAACGGGATGAGAGGATCGTGATCTAATTTGACTGGGTAGAACTTATAAATAGCCCTAATGAGGATAAACTATTTGAGAAATCCTCAGGTACACGTAATCAGATCACCATACATTAGGGCCAATAACATCACTAGCTCACTAGTGACAGACAGTATCACGCTTACACTACAAATAATACAAAACTTGTATAGCATTGAATTAACCGTTTGACTTATGACGAGGGTATAGCCTGAGAATTGAGATTGCAAAAGAGAATGAGAACCTCTAACAATTTCAATTATTGAGAAGATATAAGGGCCAAGGTTCTGGTAGTTTTTATATGATCCTGGCAAATTTTTACATGTGATTGCCTAATAGAAACAAATCTCAACCTCATTATCTAGTACACGAAAAGGAAAGCAAAATGGAGGTCAGACCTATTGATGCCCGAAAATTAACCTACACTTCACTTGCCACTGATGTTCCGAAAGTAGCCGAACTCACCTGATCAAGCGCGAAAAGTACACTGTTCTTAGTGTATAAGAGCAAATGATCAGAACTAGAAATCAACGAGACACATCAAGTATATATATATAAGGAAGCATAACCCACCTAATACAAAGGCAATTGCAATGAACGCCCTATTGTTAAAAAGCTTCAAAACAGTCGTCACACGGACAACCAAAGTGTCCGCCAGCTTTTCATGGTGTGGATTGTGAAAATTCAAAACTACCTCTGATCAGTCAGCTACTCCACAAGGCTATCTTATAATACAAGGTAGCTTCTCATCGTGAAGAAGACACTTGTAAGCACCGCTACAATACTTGATAATTAGATCATATCCACTTATGACGGCTAAACACATTGAGCGGCTTTGAATTATTAGGCAGGTGGTCCTCAGAATGTAAGTAAAAGAAATTATTTTATGAGAATTCATATTGATGGGAAAGCTCAAACAACCGCAGAAGGACTTCGGGATGCGTTAGAGGAGTTTAATCCTGTGGGAATCAATTATGATCGAGTTTGACCACATCAACTATATCGAGAAAATACCGGCAAGATATAGACAGCATTTGTGTTTTCGGATGCCAGCTAAATGATACCAGATAAGAGAAAGGTTACGTCGTCGCTAGACTCAAGTTCATCTTTTCCAGCAACAGCTGTGCTGGGATGTGTCGTTCTTGCAGCGTGTACAAATCGGACCGACGATATCCAACATGCGGTCGACTAAATCGCCAAACATCGAGTAGTACTTTCTTTATGAGCATGATTATGTATAGAACTACTATTAGGGCTAAGTTGAAAAGAAATACCTTCACAAAACGGTAAACTTGTGATGATTAAGTGAAAGCATGCGCTGAAGAGACGACTATGATATTTTCATAGCCACTTCGCTCGTGTCATCCGTACACAACTTGAGTGAGTGCGTGAATGAAGCATTTCCGTCGTGATGTGAATCTTTCGCTACCACAATTCCAACAGTGAGAGTCACAACAGACTGGAACTGCTCGAGTGCCGTTCTGGCCTTCGCTCCTTGCGTTTATATCTGATGCCTTGAAACTTGGAACAGGCCTGCCACGAAAATTTTTCAATTCATATTCCCACTATAATGGGTTGGTGACCCATTGGTTCAGACAGTCACTTTTCCCGCGCTGAATTTGATTAACTACTGCAACTCTGAATGACCTAACCCAACAATGTCTCAAATGCTTGAAAACCCACCTGCAAAACAGATAATTATCTTCCAATCAATATATGCCGAAGGCAAACCAGTGTTTGGCTTAGCAATCTATATAGTTTGATGCCAGACTGCACGACTCCTGCCGCAACAAATACAACCTCCCATATACGATTCATCCCCTGCTCCAAGTGACATTACTAAGAGAGTGAAACTATTACTCTGTGTTATTTCGCGACTCTGATAATAATTTTGTATAAGTAGTGATCAAACTTGTGTCAAATTTTTTTATCTGCTTACGTGAGACATTCCAATAATTCTGTACAACCAGGATTAGTTGATTTTAGTGATTTACCAGACTCATTTTCCAAATTCCATGTTTTATTTAATCAACAATCAACCTGAAAAGTAAGATTTATCCCTAATCTTTAATAAAAGCCATGAATTATGATTACACAGGAAAACTCGTCAAGGTTGTTATAAAGGTCTATTCACCATACTAATTCATAATGTTATATATATTACATATACATATTGATATATTCAGCATATAGTTAAATTGACTATACATATATAATTAATATATAGAATAATATATATATATTATATATAATATTAAATATATATATAATATATATACTATATTATATATATATATATATATATATAATAACTCATACTATTATATAAGTATATAATATCATTACTGGCAAGTAGCTTATGGAGACTTTGAAATGTCAGAAGATCAGTACATTAATAAAAGAAATCAAAAGATCTTGCCAAAAGCAATGTTTGAAAAAAGCCATCTCACCATCTAGATATTTGTTGTTGTGATTACTTTCAATTCGCAATAATTTGCTCTCTTTACATCTTCCGATATTTCTATCTATCTACTCCTATCTCATAGCAATTATATTATTATTATATGTATTATTATTATTATTCAATTATTATTATATATTATTATAATTACTTATTAATATTGATTAATTATTATTATTATTACTTATTATTACTATTAATGTTATATAAAAAATTTATATTTATTATATTTGTGATTTTTTTTTATTTTTTACGTGTTTTTTTTTCCACTTAATTGTTAGGTTCTCATATTTCATATGTGCTCACTGATGCAACTCCAGAAAAAAACTTACGTCTCTATAATTTCCCATTTATTCTTCGACTTGCATACTTCCAAACACACGGTAAAGCAACTTATAATAACATTTGACCTTTAATCCTTAGGATATATATATAGATATATATATTATATATACTATATTATATATAATATATAATATATAAAAGTATATCATTATATAATATATTATTTCTAATCAATATATTACTATCATATAGATATATATACATAAATAATAATATAAAAACAGTATATTATTATATAATATATATTATATATATAAATATAACAAATATATATTAAACACTATATAAAATATTATTAAATATAAAATATAGAATATACTAATAATACTAACTAATCATAATTATTATTTATATTATATACTTATATAGTAACTACTTATTACTGTCTTACCGTCCCTCAACACCAGGAAGGTCCTGTCTTGTAAGCAATCCATACCACGATGTCAATGGACTCGTATGAATATAATGTCTTTCCAAAGATCATAAAATACACACATAATACAGACAATTTCCCCCAACCCAGCAGCAGCCCATTCATTATATGAATTCCAGGCGACCTCCAACAATCTTCTCTCCTTGGTGTTCCCCTCTGACCTTCTATCCATCCAGCGATTCCCACTCGCCATGACAGTTCTAAAATCGCCAGCCTAAGTCTCTGCATCCTTTCAAAAACCACATCTGATTATCTCTTCCCACATCTATCCCTCACTCAAGGTGTCACTCCGACCGAGCACCTTCTGACTCTTTCATTTCTTGATTCAATCTTTACATATAGTCATTTCCAATTAGTGCTACTCAAGAATACATATACATCTTTGTTGCCTGTCTACTTCCATGCTTTGATAGTACATCATGTCTCACCGTATGCAAATATAGGTACTCAACACCGTAATACTTCTCTTTAACTTTTACACCCATATCATTGCTGTCATACAAAGGATAAGATACAGCCATGCCCGCTCTTTCCTATACTTCCGTTGTCCTATTGCGTGAATCTCTGCATCCACGCCCTGCCGCGCTTCATTATATTATCATTCAGGTTTTAATTCAAACCTAGGTTCCCTCCATTTTCCCCACTTATAATCAAAATAAAAAATAAAAAATAATCGATATAGTATTAGAATCAAAATAAGTGAAATCAACAGATTATAAAATATAAACAAAACATCCCCACCTCACATCATTTTTCATTTATATCCTGTTCTACAATTGCATCCTACACATACGCACACAACAAGAAGCATAAGGAAACTTTATAACAACGACGCACAACACCCCCCCAACACACCACACCCCACACAACCACACACACAACCTACCAACACCTAATAACATTATAATAACAGTATTAGAAATAACACTTCGTACTAACTAAATATATAACTATCACCATATATATTTAAAACTATAAGAATAAAACATAAATATATTAAAAATAAAAAAAGCACACGATAAGCGTACACTCATAGATACCCTAAACATGTAGTGAGGGTGACATCTTATTTGCAATTGAGTTGCAGGATTTCTTAAAATACACAATGGAATTGCGAAAGAGAAGATCTAGTAGTAGCCTAAATGAGACCAGGGCCAATCTTAGGTCAGAATTATTTGGACCCAAGATAATATCTACACAGTAGGGCAAAAATGTGAATTGGAGGTGTATAAGAAAAAGGAATGGATACGAAAGAGTAACTATAGAAAATCAAATATTTGAAAAAAAATTATGGTATATGTGTAGATAGATATTAGAAATACTAATATTAAAAAAAATAATAGGAAAATTTTAATAGTCGTTGGAGACTCAATTACAAACTTCATATACTAAAAATAGTAAGATAATGTATAAATAAATAAATAACAGACTATAGGGATGTTGAATTTGTATGGAAACATTAATAATACGCATATATAATTAGTATGACTACCATACATATACACAAATCAAACAATATCTACTACACAACCTACAAATCATGGGATTTAATATCATCTAATTAATATAAATAAAAATATATAATTCATTCCAAAATTTTTTATTTCGCTAATTTAATCTCTTTCCTTCATACTTGTTGATAAAAATCATATTTAACTTCCTTGAGAACCACTTTTAAGAACACTACAACCCCCTTTTGATGCCCGAACTCAAGAAAATTAGTACGATAGAAGGATATTGCCTTACGAACAGGTCGATCAACAACACCTGTATATAAAACCCTCAGAAAAACCACCAATATACCTATTTAACGAGACAATTCCTATTATTGTCCACCTACGTATTTTTATAATTTGGTTGAAATTACGTCTTACTAAATACTTATAAATTATATTATATAAAGGAATCGAAACTCATTAAATACAATAAAAGAGTTGCATAGCGTTCGAAGTCTTAAGCTGATAAGTGTGCTGGTGTAATGCCGCTATGTAGGTCACAGGCCCTGACAAACTTGGCATCAGGAATGCAAAAAACAAAAATGAGCCTATATCTATGATATTAGTACAACGGGTAATAGCATTAGCCTCTAATCCTCCTTGAATTTCATCCACCATACGTTATGCCATAGCACGATAGTGAATCATAGCCATACACTAACTAACGCTCTCGATTCTTATACTGGCGCGTATGGAATCTCTGCGACAGAAAACTCTTGGATGAGCCTCGTATATTCATGATATTGGGCCGTGAACTCACGAACTCTGATCTTAATATAATATATAATATATATGTGAAAAATTGTTCTTTATATATGATGCCTTTTTATATCGTTGTCATGTTAATGTTATAACTAGTTTGATAAAATAGGAATCTAAGAGTTAGTTAAATTCCCAACAACAAACAACACCAGAAAATTAATGTATACATCCCGAACACATCTACAGGTATATTGACAAAAGCGCTACGGATTAATTAATAATCTTGTTCATGGAAAAGACTCATTCTTACTGGTATCATCCAGTATGTTAGAGCATCGTATCAAAGCAATCGAGGTAATACAAGAATCTAATTATTTTGAATTTTCTGATTATCTTGAGTAAGATTTTTTTATTTTTATAGCTTTGGAGAAATGTTTATTTTTGTAATTATTATAGACATTATATCTTTTATGAAAGTTATTATTACGTTATACTGATGATATGCTGTATTAGCTATAGCGCGAAAGCGTTCTTAATACATGGACACTCCCACATTGGTGGATGTCTTCCTTTCACTTTATTAATATCATATGATATAGTATATATTAATAAATTAATCTTGGATATTTATCATATTATGTAATATATCTAGATAGAAATATGCTCAAAAAAATGATACCACCCCTATATACCACCCATACCTACCCCAAAACTTATTATAATTATATAAATATTATATAGATATATATATTTGATACCGAACCATTTAATATAGTTAATATATCTATAACAAATAATAATCAATTTTAAAACTTGAAAAAATAATAATAGTATAACACGATCAAATAAAAAAAAAATAAAGCTAGAATATAATAGGAAAATAAATAAAAATAATAAAACAAAAATAAAAAAAATTGTGTGTGTTGTGTGTGTGTGTGTTGTGTGAAGGTATGAGGAAGAGTTTGGTTTTATTATGGCTGAATAATTTATTTAAATTTTTTTTTTTTTTTTTTTTTGCCTGTGGGATCGTCGCTTTACTACAGAGCCTTATACTAAAAGTGACTGCTTACTTAAGTATGCGTTTGTCAATGTTTGCTTCCAAAATTTCACTAATGCAATATTCATTTGTTTGCATTGCGATATAAAAAATAACTCAAGTTATATCTCTAAGTCCTTGAATGAATGATGAATACCATTAATTGGGGAGGGGATAATGTAGCTAGATTTTGAAATTATTATAGGAAGTGTATAGGAAAGTATAATAGATTAAGGAAGTTGCAGTAAACTGCTGGAATCTAAAATGAATATATAATTATAATTTTTATGGTAAATCATTTTACTTTCAGGAGTTATATGTATAATTAAGGAAAATTCACTTAAACAAATTTCTACAAACAAAAGCTTTGTCATTTCCTGAAAATATTTATTACCAAACTTATAGTTGAAATTTGAGAGCATGTCAGTCCTACAACAGCATTTGGAGGATTAAAATAAAAAAGATATGTATTAGCCGGATGATACGTCTACCTTCTCTTGTGTAAACAGAAGGAAAAAACTTCTTTATCGGCTTCCATTAACATATGTAGAAGTTCTTTCAACGATTAGACGATTTTTCTACCCCTCCGTAAACAATAAATAGTGTAGATATCGTTTAGAGTAATGCTGCCCTAGAATATTTCTTGCTAGTAGTAAACGGACGATCACTATATATTATACGCTAGATTATTATATATTCTAATACTATATACATATTCATATATATATATAATATAGCTGTACTGATTAATATTAAATACCTTATCTTAATATATAATTATTTAATATATATACTTAGTATATATAACTTCATACCGTATTATTTCCCGCTGATAAAGATGAAATTTCTATTATCAGCAGTTCTCTGACGAAGACGAATTTTAATTAAATGTTAGAACTTCCATCCGATGTCTCCGACTTGTGATAAAATTTATGGTATTTTAGAGGTGTGTCAAAGGAAAACATTCCTTTGTCAGGTTTGAGGTTGATAGTAGGGTTCGAAACGTCCAAATCTAATTTTTACATGATGAAAACGCACGTTTTATGAAATGCATTTTGTGTCGACGTAAGACAAAGTGATTATTACTTGTAACTACTGGCTCCGTAAATGAATGTTGTGAGAAATAAGTCGAGTCTCTTATAGAAAAAGTTAAATACTGTCCACACCACCGTTTGTCTGTTACAGATTCGAAGGCCATGGACATCGTTGCCTAACTTTCTCGCCAATAATTATTTGAGTCGAGCAACGGTAAACTGTCTGAACGAACGAGAGCTGAAAATCACTTTCCTTGGGGTTAATAAAAACCTCGTGTTTAATTCTGACCGCAAACATTGTTTTTTCAACTATGGTAAAGCCCGGAAACTAGTGGGATTTTGGCCTTAACGAAGAGAATTTCACATATCTTTTGCAAATTCGTTCTGAAAAATCGTAGCAACCGTAACCCCGAAACTTAGTACCATACATTCACAACAAGTTTTTCCAAATCCACAACCTATTTCTCATTTAACTAGTCTTCAGGATCAGAAGAAGACTAGCTGCGCCTCTTCTTCATCAAAAGCTTACTAATAGACCCTCAGAACGATTGGTAAACAAAACTACATGATGAGACACTTAGGTCTCGACCATAGTAATGTATTCTTCACAAAATACTTGAAGAATATTGTGAAACAATTGCTTTGACGCGCTCGAAATAATTCGTAACTCTTCAAATCTTATAATAACCACCTTGTGAAAAAGGCATCAGCCTGCGAATGAAAGGAAATTAACCATATGTTAGGAAAGGGGAGATTATGGTTTCAGAAAACATTTTCAAAACCTCTGAATTTTCGATAACAGGCATTAAAGCTAAATAATTTTAGTCCGAAAAAAGAGTATTGAAAACAACTCTTTTTGAAAATTTCCTGGCATCAAAGCCAAGCCATTTCTGTTTTTGCTTGTATACCAATACAGTTTATACCAATCCGAACCAAATCGCGCAAAAATTTCTTAAGCTCTTCTACTCGAACGGTCCAAGTTGATAAATATCGAAATATTTTCAATTACAAGTTCCAACTCAACAGGGAGGCACGATACCCAACATCTGCACTGCTATAAAATATTGAGATCGAGACATTCTTGCGTTCAATATCTCTGCTGTCCCATGGAACCGAAGTATTCTATACTTTTCTAAAAAATGATTATTTACCTATGCTTGCATGGCCCTAGACATTAAGACAATTGTGTCCTCATCCACAAATACCTAATACCTTTCTGTCTGTGTAATATATAATTTTTAATTAAATCTATTAATAATTTACGTACTAAATGTCAGAGGTATCTGAAAAGGAAAAATTGAATGGTCGAAGGCTTCTATATCTCTGTACTCTTACGTATGGCTGGATCAGAACGAAGAACACAGTAAACTGCGGGAAACAGTTTAATGTATTACGGATTGCTGCGATGGGTGTTAAAACTAAATAGGTGTTACACTGAGACATTTATGTTGTTGTCGTAATACTGTCTCAGCATATGAGCACAGACTAAATCGTGAATACATGTTTGCCACTTTCTTCTTAGCACACAGTAAAATTTTGGCTCAACGCAATGATCTAAAATTCTTACATCTGCAAGCTCTGCAGATTAAAAAGGGATTTTCCTCACAGTATAAGCTTATATACTTATATAATATAATTATAGTATTTAGTCAATATAGTAATATTATATCTGACTTAGTCTTATATAATATAGAGTCGGTAATATATAGACGCTATATATATCTATATATATTATAGTATATATATTAATAATACTTATAAAACTATGAAATACCTTCTATAGGATATCTATAGCTTATATAATCATATCTATTCGTAATATATAAAGTGTTAATATATAATGTCAATGATAACATTACTATCGTCAATATACTACTTTGATAAGCTTTTAGAAAAGTGAGGTTTAATGTTCATAGTAATTACGGAACCTAATATTAATCTAGTAACCAAATAATATTATATTATTAATAATTGTATACTCTTATAAGGTATTATCTTGATATACTAAAATCCGTACATATGAATACTTATACGTAGAACGAATGTAGATAAAACTTTAAATCTGTGAAGTGCCATAAAATTCGATAGTTTATTTGTCTTTATCGAAACATTATTATTAATATTATTTATCATAATATACTATGCTAAGCTCATAATTCATTAAATAATATAAGAAGAGTAATATGAATTGGGTTATCCCAATAAGTGAGTAAATGACAAATCAATTACTAATAATATGGTAATAGCTTCATTAAATTATATCTTTTATTATATTATAATCAGTATAACTAAGAAATATAATAGCAACCGTACATATAAATATTCACTGATATTTTACTGATCTTATATGATAATTATATTTAAAATTAAGCGATTATGTTAATTACTAAAAAAGGGAAAAATTTTAAAAGGTAATTTAGAACTTAACTCTTAATACTTTATAATTAATATATCCCACAAATTTATAATAAATTATAATACAGATATATATATATTAAGTAATATATAATCTGTGTTTAAAATGTTATATAATATATAAATATATAATTAGTCGGTTATAAAACTTAGTATTATAATTAATGACCGTAGTCTATAAGTATAATAGTTAACCAATGTATCAATAAACTTAGTAATTAAGTAAGAGCCTACCCCGATGAATAATATAACTAATGTATATTATTGTCTGCAGTCCACTACTATAATATATGGAAAAGGGGTATAATAGGCTGGGGGGCAATGCTCTCGGAAAAAAGCCGGGACTTTCCAGAAAAAGGCCCCGGACCCGATTTTGTTGTCCCACTATATTAAAAGCGGACAGGTCAGAAAAAGCAGGGAGCCCCTTGTCCTACATGCGGACTCTATGTCCACTTTACCTATTCACAATCCCCACCCCATTTATGGGAAAAGTAGTTTCGTAATACCAATAGTAATAACAGGATGACTGCCACTACTGGTAATAGAGTTTGTTGGTAACTGTTATAAAAGGGTCCCAAAATATAACGTAAGACAGTTCCCCTAATATAGGGATGACGTAATGTGCTTTAGTTTCCCGTTAGCTGTCTGTATGTGTTTACATTGTAGCTTATCACATTGTTGACATCAGTACCGAGAAAAACAAGTCAGGATAGACCATGCTGATAAACCCCCTATACTTGGAATTGAGTATGGTGTCTGTAGGCTAGATATGAGGAAAAAAGAAGATCCAATATTAACTGTCCTCATAGACTCTTAAAAACTGGGGTCGCGCGCGCGTTCAAAGGTATTTAGGTCTGAACTCATCCCATGAACGGATGACTAATCGGTTAAAAGAGGAGACCAAAAACACCTATTGTTTGTCGCAGAATCAATGGTATAAAAATTTAAAAATAATTAGAACTATTATAAGTGAGGCATAAATTTAAGTAATGAAAACATCTCATTTAAAATAATATAAACTCTTCCACACAACAGAAGTCCTTCAATTAAGCATTTCACCGCAGTATGTTTGACTCAAATACAACAAACAACCTGTAATACAATCAATTGTCACACCCGTTGTTGTGTTAGATTACATTGTAACTCATTGGACTGTGTGTGCCCTCTTAGCTGTGTTCTTCGTATTGAATAGGATCGGATTTACCGGGGCTGCCGCGCAACGTATGTTCATATCTCCTGAAGACTAGCCTGACATTCACATTTATGTATGGGACTGGGCAGCCTGCAATAAGTGCCTGCAGCAGACGTTTGTCACGAAGAAAAATATCCCAACGCCGGAGATTTGTCTCAAAGCGCAAAGTATTTTTTTGTCGCCACCTATTACACTATCGCAATGCCTGTCGAAATACAGCACTCTTCTGGGCCGCTTCCTTCCATTACTGCCCGGCATCCTGTTAGACAACAATGTTTGGGAGGAATTGGAATTACTCGCGCTGAACTGTCATCCCCTTAAACGAAGGGGCACAATCGTAACAGATGGTAGCAAAAATACTCTGGTTCCACATGACCTTCACTTGATGTAGTAATGCTCGTTGATATTGTTATTACGGCTTGTTATAAGTAAAGCATTGGAACTGGAACATTCTTTCACGGACACCCGTAGTAGTAACGCTTATGTAAAAATAATACGATATGTCAACTTAGAAGTTTTGGTAATACAAATATGTAGTTTTTTATACTGAATTACCGCTTATGAGGCTAGTTATGAATTTTTTCTATCGCAGAACTAGCTTCGCAGAAGCCAGTTCAAGGTAAACAACGAAAAGAAGAGTCTAATGACTTCATTTGATACGGAGCAGACAAGTCTCTATCTTCTTTTTTCTTCCAGCGAACTCAATAAGAAAGAAGAAACTAACAGCAAAGAACGCCTAAACATTTCTGAAAACGGGAGATTAATTAACCGTGAAAAATTAAGACCCATTTTGAAGCGCCATTGATTAGAGGCGTTTAAGGAAATTTTTTGAAAAAAAAGTTTGTTATCGAAAACGAAATCTAATACAATTAAAAATCTGGATAAACGAAATGGATTTTAGTAAACTCGTAAGATTAAAGTAACTGATTTAGACGGATGGGTAGGGAAAAAATTGTAACTCGTTAATAGTCCGCTGCTTCTTTTCTTTTCGAAATTAACGAACGCGTTAAAAGTTAACGCAGACAAAAATAATCGAGTTAATTAACGGATTAACCCTTTAACGCGTTAATGCGCCCACGGCTTGATTAATATAGTATATATACTTATATATATCAACATATAATATATAATAATATATATATATAGTATGATATTCATATATATATGATATATTATACTATACTGATATAAAAACCAATCCAACACACCCCCACTATATTCCCCATATAATAGTATATAATA
>JABUQX010039630.1:0-15000 GCA_015478945.1 Trachelipus rathkii
ATGTAAAAAGAGTAAAATTTATTATTGTATTTCACTGATTCTAATAATAATTTATGAATTTATAATTTCTTTAATAATTTACTATATTTCAGAAGTCCGAAGTTTGAACGAAATTTTAAAGTACTTATGCTTTAATATGAGAAACAAATTCGCTCAAATAGTTCTTCAGCGACAAATCTATAGATGAGCTAGCCATGTTATATCACTATACATTTTTGGCGCAATTTGATTGGCGTGGAGATGTGAACATTATATAATAATACTGATAATGTGCTCGCAATTGATCCGACAAATTTACAGATTACCTGGGCATGTTATATTAATATTAATTCATTGTAATTGATCCGCTTTTTCAAGCGCATATATATATATATATATATATATATAATGAAAATGAAAATAATAATGATATATATATATATATATATATATATAAATATATATATATATTATATATAATTTATTTTATTTATTTCACCTACACTTTTGTCCCGCTTGAGCGGGGTAGTGGTGCGTACAGCCTCCCTCATTCACACCCCCCCTCATCTCGCCCCCCTCATCTCGCCCTCACCCACCTCCTCCACCCCACTCTATCCCTCGCCAGCACCCTACCCTCTTCCTCCCTCATCCCTCCCTCCTCCAGCATCTCCTTTATTCCATCCATCCACCTCCTTCTTGGTCTCCCCCTTCCTCTCCTTCCTATCCCCTCCGCCTCCCAAACTCTTCTAACCACTCTCTGTTCCTCCATTCTCACTAAATGCCCATACCATCTTAACATTCCCTTCTCCGCTCTTCCCACCAAACCATTCCTCCAATCACATCTCTCCCTCAACACCCTATTCCTAATCCTCTCCCTCCTGCTAACCCCACAAACCGCTCTCAACCCCTTCATCTCAAATACTTCCAACTTCTTCCTGGACTGGCAAATTCAACCCCTCACCTTTCACACCCCATTACAACACCGCTGGTAACACAGATTTTTTTCAAAACATACTTATCTAACTTTCTGTTGATAGATCCCCCCCTTTCCATATTTCTCTCAGACCCCTCAAAGCTCTCATTCCTTCACCTACTCTATGTTCTATCTCCTCCTTCATCCCCCCCCCCTTACCCAAATCCATCCCTAAATATCTAAAAATCTTTACTTCTTCCAAATACTAACACCCTACTCTATACCTCTAACCCTCCCCCTCCTCACTTTCCTCCTCCTCAAAACACTAACACTTTACTCTTACCTGAATTTATTTTAAGCCCTTTTGTCCACACATTCTCTCAAACTCCTTCACCAAATACCTCAGCCCTTCCGCGTTCTTCGCCACTAGGGCAGTATCATCCCGCAAACAGTATCATGTTCACTTCCCTTCTATCATTTCCATTCATCAATTCCACCCCCCTCCCCTCCCTCACCATTCCTCTGCAAACACTCTCCATAAACAAATTGAATAGCCACGGCGACATTACACACCCCTGCCTCAATCCACACACCATTCCAAAACATCTCCTCTCCCCTCCTAACACTCTCACACACATTCTACTATTCCTATAAAAAGCCCTAATACCTTTCCCTAAATTACCCCCCACCCCATTTTCCTCCAACCCCTCCACAATTCACCCCTATTCACTCTATCATATGCTTTCCTCTCTAAATCTAGAAAACACCCATACACTTTCCCCTTCCTCTCTATAGCTTTTCTCCACAAGCATCTTTAGTGTAAACACTTGTCCACACCCCTTTCCTCCCTAAATCCTCCTTGTTCCTCCCCCATTCTCCCCTCCCGTTAAACCTCTTACTGCCTCGTCATCAGTATTCTTCCGTACGACTTTCCCTACCACACTTAAAAGACATATACCTCTATAATTCCCACAATCCATCCTATCCCCTTTCCCCTTATACAGGGGGACCAAACAACCATCCTCCAATCCTGTGGTACCTCACCACTCCTCCAACATATGTTATATAACCTATGCAGCCATTCCTCCACCCCTATACCTCCCTTCTGCAACATTTCCATTCTCACACCATCCAGACCTGCGGACTTCCCTTTTTTTTCCTTTATTCAAGGCCCTAATAATTTCCTCCATTTGTAATTTCATCCTCCCCCTCCCTCCCCACTTCATTCCCCATCCTCACCTCCTGCATAATCTTCCCTCCCTACCTTCAACCCACTTTATTCAATAGTCCACTAAAATAACTCCCCCCCCCTCTTTCCTCACCCTATCCTTCTCCTCCTATCCATTAACCCATCTCCTCCTTAATCCTCTCCCAACGCCCTCCTTTTCTTCCTTTTTTTTTATTAAACTTCTTTCCAGACATCTACTCCCCCGATTCAAAATTTTCCGTCACTTTTCTACACCATTCCTCTTTTGCTCTTCTCTTCGCCCTCTCCACCGCCTTCTTTGCTTCCACTCTAACCCCTTCTATATTCCTCCCAGCTATCTTCTCTCCCTACTTCCCAACCATTTCACATAAGCTTCCTTTTTCCTTTTACCACCTCCTTCACCTCCTCACTCCACCATTCACTCCCTTTCCTTCTGCTTGCAACCCACCCTTTTTAACTCCCACAACCCTTCTAGCTCTTCACATACTGCTCTTTAAAACAACTCTTCCACCCCCCTCCACCTCGCCCAATTCCCGTCCCTCTCACGTTTTCTCCACCATATCCTCCATACCTCTCTCCTAAACTCCCCTCTTAACCTCTGTCTCCTCAATTATTCCACCTTTATCACGTTCAACTCTCCTCTTTTCTCAAACCCTTTCCCTAAACCGTCACCTCTCCTTCCCAACCCTATCCTAGCAACCACCCCAAATAGTGATCCGATACCCCCCTCCCCGCCCCTCTAAATACATTTACATCTAGTAATCTGTCTCTATCCTTCCCCATTTACACACACATAATCTAGTACCGCCCTCCCCCCCGTTATCTCACTCTTCCATGTATACTTATGATTTTCACTTTTTTTGAAACCAAGTATTCCCCACTATCATTCTTCTTTCGACACACAACTCTATCAGACTTTCTCCATTAGCATTCCTCTCCCCTACCCCAAATGGTCCTATTAATCTTCCCACCCCCTCCCTTCCCACTCCTGCATTCAAATCTCCCAATAGACAAATTTTATCATTTACCCCGAAACTTTCCCAACACTCATTCAACTCACCCCAAAATCTTTCTCTCTCCTCCTCCCTCGCTCCATTCACTGGTGCATATGCACATATAAAAACCCACATTTCCCCCCCGAATTTCACTTTTACCCACATATCCTAGAACTCACCTGGTTACACAACCTTACCTTATCCCACCCTCTTTCCTCATAACTATTTCCACCCCTTCCCTCGCCCTCACTCTCTCGTTCAACCCCGATATCATACCCTTTTTATTTTCCAAAATCCATCTCCCTCTTTCCCTTCAACTTAGTTTCTGTTATCCCTAGCACATCCAACCTTTTTTCTTCAAACATCAACCCCACTTCCTCCCTCTTCAAATCCTCGTTTACCCCTCTCACGTTCATACACCCCACCCTAATTACCACTCTCCTCCCCATCTTTCCCTACTTCTATATATAACTCAATCAGGCTGTACGCTTTGTGGGACACCCCACCTTAGGTACTTCCCAACACCTAAGGCCACCACCCCGCTCAAATACACCCACAATAACAATAAAGATACGTTAAAATAATATAAAATAATAAAAGGTTAAAACCCACACTATCAGTTTATATCTATTCCCCCACCCTCTTCCTCCTCCCCCCTTCCCCCCTTCCCTCCCTTTCCTTATTTTCTTTTCCTTTTTTTCTTTAAAATTAACACCCGTTAAAAACTTAATTATCTATTAAAATCCTTTATTTATTTATTTATTTATTTATTTAAAATTCTTTAAAAATCCCCCAATATATACATACATATATTTGCCCATTTACTTTCCCTTTTCAATAGTGTTATACGATGCAATATCAATATAAAAATATAAAGTATAAATATTAACTATAATTCTTCTTAAGGTTACAAAATAGTTAAGTAATGCATACGAGAATTGGTGAATTATAATACAAGCATGAAAGAATCAATAATTATTTTCAATGCGTGATCCTTGGACGGAGCGAGAGAGAGAGACTAATGTTTTTCAAGAAACAATTCCTGGGTTTATCGAGATTTATTCTTCTTCGTTGCAAATATAAGCTACATAAATTCAAGCTTTTAAAATAGATCGTAATATTCCGACAAGATATTCTTCACATATAACTTATCGGATTGAGAATGGTATTCACAAAGATTAGCACGAATACAATAGCTCTTTAAAATACAAAGTTTAAAACAACTATTTACTACCCTTTTTCTGTGAGTGACGAATATGGAATATAGGTTTTAGATTATATGTCAAATCACTTGCAAGATTTAACATTTACAGGAACACTTGATAATAAACTTCTTTAAATGGATAAGTACATTGTCTTGAACACCTTAAAATTTAATATCACCTGGAGCAGTATATAAATTCACAGGAGTGAATTCAAGCTTTTAAAGCTCATAATATTCCGACACGATATTCCTCACATATAACTTATCAGATTGAGAATAACATTTACAAAGATTAGCACGGATATAATAGCTTATCAAAATACAAAGCTTATACGGCTAGAAACTACGCTTTTCTGTAGTGATGAATATGAATATAGGATATAATTTATTTGGCAAATCACTTGCAAGATTTACCATTTACAGGAACACTTGATAAAAAAACTTCTTCAAGAATAGATAAGCACGTTAGCTTGATCACCTTAAAATTTAATATCACTTGGAACAGTATATAAAAATCACAAGAGTGGCTCAACACTCGGAACAGCTGCGTTCTATTCTCACGCAGAGCGCAACTTAAAACAAACCTCACTCTCTCAGCTCTCTATATATATATATATATATATATATATATATATATATATATATATATATATATATATATATAATATATATATATATATATATATAATATATATATATATATATATATATATATATATATATATATATATATATATATAAGAAAATGAAAATAATAATGAAATTTGAAAAAGAATTGATTTATTTTTTATCTCATCTGGTCAGTCATCGCCGCATCAATAGATGACTGGACGCTTCGCCACTGATATATATATATATATATATATATATATATATAATATATATATATATATATATATATATATATATATATATATATATATATATATTATATATAATAATATAGATTATATATATATATTATATATATATATATATATATATATATATTATATATAATATTATATATATATATATAATATATATATGAGTTAAAAACTTATTTTATTTTATAGGAAACGAAATAAAGAAAATGAATTGTAGAGAGATAGCATTTTTATCGATTTTATTTTGGAATATAGAATACATATTTTTTAAAACTTTTTATTAAATTCTTGTTCTTTCAAATAATATGTGTTATATAATGTTTTTGATATAATGATTGTTTATAATGTTTTCTTTATAAAAATTATTGTATAAATTGTGTATAACTTTATTTATTAGACATCTTATAAAATACACTTGGCAGATTTTCTTTAGGTTGGCGGGCTTTTTGAAGTAAAGTTTGATATTTCGTTTGTAGAAAACTCAGGTCGATCCAGTGCGACAAGAAAAAATTATATATTTTAAAATTTACTGTACTTTTATCGATTTCGTCGACCTTTATATATATATAATAATATATATATATATATATAATATATATATATTATATATATATGTATATATATATATATTATATATATATATATATATATATATATATATATATATATATATATATATATATATATTAAAGATGATGTTTGATAAAATTAACCAATAATATAAAATTGTATGACTCTACTCTTAAAGATATAACTATAAAAAGGGTATTAACGATTGTATTATTTGTTGGTTCTTTAGTTTAGGGTAGCCAGCGTAACATATAGTTCCTAGGTTCAAAAGAATGCAACCCCAATAAAGAAAGGAAATAATACCCCGGTACTTACCTATTTAGGTCCTACAGCGTAAAAGGAGTAATTACATGGAACTTCAAAACAACAATCAACTACTACCTGTGTAGTGAAGGAACAAGATGAAGAGATAACTACAACTACTCCACTTTATAATTGGTAAATTCAGAAGCAGAAAAAACCCACCCTCTCAAGCAGAAGAACATCCCCTCAATCAGAAGACCACCCTCTCAAGAAGAAGTCTGCAGACAACGAGACCCAGCAGCCTCCTGCCGAAGAACAGGTAGAAGAAACTATCGCTGGTATCAAGGTGAAGCCTCCAGGATTTTCAGAGACTTCAGTTCCAACCTGGTGAAGAGTTTTATAGGTCCAATTTCACCTTTGAAAAATTACATCGGAAAAGACGAAGTACTTTCATGCTCTCTCGCAATTGCCAACAAACGTCATGGATAGTATCTACTCTGCAGAACTCAATGCTCAAGCTTACGTTCTGCTGAAGAATGCTGTCATTACTATCAACGAGAAGATTAAGACGGAGTTATTCAACGATTTTATGTCCAAACAAGCCTACAGTGGCAAACCTTCCCTTCATCTACGAGAAATGCTGCCAAATTAAAAATTGAAAACATCATTCAGATGCAGCTCTTGAAGACCCTTCTAACCAACATTCAACCAACTGTGGCTTCGCAGAAAGCACTTACCCTTGAACAACTTTGTGTACTAGCCAATCATCTAGTTGCTTTGGTATCGTCCACTCCTGTCATGGCAGTGTCCACAGCAATGATTGCACAAGTAGCTATATCAGCAGTAACAGCAACAACAACAACATTGGGAACAGGAACTTATGTGGAACTGCGTCCATATAGTCAAAATCAAAGTCCCCACGTCTGACGTGCCCAAATTTACTTCGCTCAACAGGCAAGAACAAGCATACCATGGTGCAAGTGGCCTGACAAATCCAATGTGCAGGTACAGGTGTAACCCTCGTCTCGCCCCTCTTCTAGATCATCTTCTCCAGCTACAATGGAAGGCTAGAAGAGCGAGCTGATTGTTCCGCTATTATCAGTTCGCAACTTACTATCAATGTCACAATATTCGGAGCAGATACTCTCTTTCTCCTGGACACAGGTGCTTCGATTTCTAGTCTACCTTCTTCAGTAGTAGCCAACATGTACCCATTTTCCAGTAACGTTAATTATTCCGCAGCCATCAAGTGTCATTGTGAAATAGCGACATATATAACTTTCAAAAGTTTCGTCGAGAATTTAATTGGACTTTCATAGTAGTGGATATCGCAATGCCAATCTTGGGTATGGATTTTCTTCACCATTACAACTTAATTATCGATTGTTTGAAGAAAACTTTATAAGACACAATATTTCTCTTCTAGCACCTCTTCAAGTTTCTTCCGAAGAAGTTCCTTCATCACAAATCAACACAAACATTGAAGACTCTAATATCTCATCTTTACTTCAGATGTTTTCCTTGTTAAGGTCACCAATCGGCTTGACCAATATCAAATTTAATCCTAAAGGACCTGTTCATTATATGAAGACTGGTGATTATCCTCCAGTGTTTGCAAGACCTCGCCGTCTTTCCGAAGATAAACTAAAAGCAGCAAAAGCAGAATTCGACACTCTCTTGAAGAATGAAATCATTAGACCTTCCAAGTCTTCTTGGGCTTCTCCGCTCCATCTGGTGCCAAAGAAAACCACCAGGAACTTGGAGGCCTTGTGGTGATTACAGATCTTTGAATGCAATAACTAAAAGAGATGGGTATTCAGTATTTACTTCCTTACATTTAAAGTCTCTCGCAACGTCTACATAGATCAACACAATCTTCAGCAAAATAGACCTTCAGAGGGTATATCACCAAATTCTAATACTACCGGAGGACATTAGAAAGACTGCCATTACAATACCTTTCGGCCTTTTTGGAAATATTTCTATGCCATTTTGTTTGAAGAACGCAGAACCTACTTTTCAAAGAATAATGGATTCCATTTTTAGACACCTTCAGTTTGTTTACACGTATCTAGATGACTTGGTAATTTTTTCATCAACTCCAGAACAGCATGAAGAACATCTCAGGGCAGTTTTCAAGTTTCTTCAAGAAATTTCTTTCAAAATACCCTTAGAAAAATGTGAATTCTACAAGCCATCTCTCAACTATTTGGGATATCATATTTCTTCTGAGGGAATTTCTCCGCCTTCAGAAAAGACGTCCGAAATTTCCAAGTAC
Source organism: Trachelipus rathkii (assembly GCA_015478945.1). Taxonomy (NCBI): domain Eukaryota; kingdom Metazoa; phylum Arthropoda; class Malacostraca; order Isopoda; family Trachelipodidae; genus Trachelipus; species Trachelipus rathkii. Next base: position 8,256 of record JABUQX010039630.1, read on the forward strand.
CTTCTTCCTCGAAATTCACCAGCTCTTCGAAGATTCTTGGGAATGATTGGATACTACCGCCGTTTCATCCCTTGTTTTGAAAAACTCGTCTGTCCTTTATCAGAAAAAGCAAAACACCATCCAAAAGATAAGTCTCTTACGTGGACCACAAAAGAATTACAGAACTACAGAACACCGACTAGCAAAAGCTTTACAGTCCACTTAAGGCTAGTCTGAGGGAAGATGAAGTCACCGGCTTAGAACGTTAGAATTAACCCTCTAAGCGGTGAACATCAAAACTGTTATTACAAAATATTATGATAGTGTGATTGATGGGTGTCACCGGCTTAAAACGTTTGAAATAACCCTCTAAGCGGTGAACATCAAAACTGTTAATTCAAATTAAGATGATAGTGTGATCAATGAGACTTCCAACTTAGAACGTTAGAACTAACCCTCTAAGCGGTAAACATCAAAACTGTTCAATATAAGTTCGGCGCCCAAATTCTTTTTAAGATGTACTTTTAACATTTACCAAATGATCTCAATAGTTCGTTTGATTTCACCTTATCTAGGTCACAACTAATTCTAGTGTTTTAATAAAGTAAGATTCGGTTTGAATTGAAGTTCACAGACCAATTTCCTTAAAGTGTTTATCTAACTTTTTCTTGAATAAATCGATGTTGCCGCTGTTCACTATTTCATAAGAGAGACTATTCCACTTCTCAATTACATCGTAAGTGAAGAATTCTAGCCATATTTTTTTAAATCTTTTATGACAAAGATTATTGCCCATAACTTCGTGTTACATCGTTAAAAATCATATCTAAAGAATTGCCTGTAATCGATATTTTCAAATTTATTTAGTATTTTGAAGACTTCTATTAATTTTCCTCTCAATATTTTTGTTTCTGAAGAATGTATATCTAATTCGCGTACTATTATACTTTTAGATTTATATTCGAAGTTTCTGCGAATTAATTGGTGCCCTTTCTTTAAATTCTTTTCAATTTTCTATACCTTTTTGAGGTATGCACTAAAAAATTGCATTGCTTATTCAAGATGAGGTCTAACTAATGTTTTATAGAGAGGAACAATTATACTTTTAGATTTATATTTTTAAAGCCTAGAGTTTTATTTGCTTTCTTAACGGCTTCAGCATTTTCGCAAATTTTAAATTCTTATTAATTAATACTCCTATATCCTTTTCCTCACTGACAACTTTGATAACTGCAGTCCATCTATTTTGTAACATATCATTGTTCCTATTCCAAAATGTATAAACCTTACATTTATCGGTATTAAATTTTATTGCCACGGTTTTTTGCCAATTTACAATTCTTATTCAAATCGTTCTCACATATTATGCGATTTCCAAGTTTCGTTTCATCAGCAAATTTCGAGATATTGCTTAAAATATCATTCATCTATTCATTACAGTAGTATAATAAACAGTATGACCCAGAACAGATCCTTGGGGTACATCACTAATAACACTTCAGCCCATTCTGAGCACTCACCATTGACAAAAACTCCAATAGCCAATTTTTAATCCAATTTAAAAACCTTCCTCGAATACCGTGAGCTCTTAGTTTTTCCAATAATCTTTGATGAGGGACGGGATCGAATGCCTTTTGAAAATCTAAATAAATAACATCAAAAGATATGTAATTACAACATCGTTAATAACCACATTAAAAAATTCTAGTATATTAGCTAAGCATGATCTTATTTTCTTCTAACCCGGTTTGGGAATTCTTGAGCAATCCATTATCTTCAAGATGTGAAACTAATCTATTAGTCAAGTATTTGCTTTCAAAAATTTTGCCAACTACATAGTAATCTAATTTAGTCTGTAACTATCCGGGAGTTTACGATCTCTTTTTTTTTGAAAATAAGAGTTGTATTTGCAAGTTTGAAATTATGCGATGCTAACCCTTCTTGTAAAGACTTATTGAAAAGCATCGTCAGAGGTTTTACTAATATATCTTTCAAAATTTTTTTTAGGTGCATCGGATAAAATCCATCTGGTCAGGTGATGTATATTAATTTAATAGCTTATTCAATTTGGAAACAGCTTTCTGAGTCTAAAAATTCAAATGTATTTAAAAATAACTATATGTATGAATATCCCGTAGTCTTTCATGTTAGAAAACATTGTCTAGATTTTTTCGTTCGTAAATATGAGGAGAAAAGTTATTTAAATTGTTTGCCACATCGGCATTGTTCGACTTTAGGTTTTCGTTATAGTCCAATAGTGGTCCAATTGATTCCTTAAATAGAACTTTTATTCATTTGACGTAATTGTAAACTTTTTGGATTAATTTACTCTCCCGGGCAATATTAATTTCATAGTTTCTTTTATAGCATTAATCTTTTGCAGTTTCGACGCCAAACTTTGTAATTATTGTTATTTTCCACTGAGGGAGAAGACTTCCAAAGTTTAAAAGCCCTATATCTATTATTTAAAGAATCTCTAATTTCATTGTTTCATCATCTTGGTTTTGAACTGTAAAGTTCGTTTTTCATTTTTTTTTTATATTGGAAGAAGAAGAACAAGAAGAAGAAGAAGAAGAAGAAGAAGAAGAAGAAGAAGAAGAAGAAGAAGAAGAAGAAGAAGAAGAAGAAGAAGAAGAAGAAGAAGCCTTCATTTGAATCAAGAATCAACTTCAAAAGCTACAACTCTTCCATTTTCCTTGCCGGATGTAACCCATCTTCAACTTGTAACGGAAAGTAGCCTGGCTTCTATAGGAGCAGCCCCCCCCAATCCCCGGCCCCCACCCCCATTCGTCAAATGGTTGATGGACAGCCAGTACCTATAAATTTCTACAGCAAAAAGCTATCAGAATAGCAATGAAAATATGTTGGAAGAAAGAAATGTCATCTTGTGCACTGATTACAAACCTTTCGTTTCAGTTTTCTGCAGTAGAAATCAAGCAAAGACTGATCGTCAGCAACGTCATCTCTCTGTCTTAATAGAACATGTCTCTTCAATGGCCTACCTTAGTGGTGCAGATAACATCGTGGCAGATGCATTTTCCCGAATATCCTCGGTAACAGTAGACGCCCTTGATTTGCCTGCTATCGCTCGTCTTTAATCAACGGATGAAGAAATTACCACTTTTCGGTCTTGCCTTCATTCTTAACCTCTACAAGATAAACTTCAAGTATGGTGTAATACCTCTTCAGCTTTTTCGCGACCATTTTTGCTAAAACCTTGTTTTGAACGGATCTTCAGCAATTTTCCTTAGATGTCTCATCCTGGAGTTAAAGCTTCTCTGCGTCTTATAAAGACTAGGTATTTCTGGCTTAACATAGATCGTGACATCAGAATTTTGGTTCGTTCTTGTCAACATTGCCAAGTTTCATAAATTCAATACCATACGAAATCAAATATTACTCCCATGGAAATTCCATTTTGAAACAGTACATTTTGAAATTTTTGAAACAGTACATATCGACATCGTGGAACCATTACCTCCATCCCCCTTTACCAATATTTCAGCTCCTGCATCGACAAGAACACTAAGTGGATAGAAGCGATTCCTCTAGTGAATTTTACAATCTCAAAAACCGAATACTCTTTTCAAAACTGGTATCATTCTACTTTTCTAAATCCTCCTGGTCTCGTTCACCTCTTCATCTCGTTCTAAAATGCTCAGTGAATGACGCCCATGTGGTGATTGTAGAACATTAAATTCTATACCAAACCAGAATCGCAAAAAGTTCTTTTTCAAAATCTTCATAAATATGTCTCATCCAGGTGTCAGAGCTTCTATTCGAAATGAAGACGAGCAATTTTGGCCCAATATGGATCAAGATATTCACGTATGGACTTAATCTTCAAAATTCCACGATTAATCGTCGTGACATTCTCCAAACAAACTTGTGTGCGATATATTTAATTATTATGTATAACATCTTGTATTTTCAGCATTCAAAATATTCTTATGTATGCTTATATATAACGGATATAATCAAATATGCTTATATTTGAATGCATCTTTTACATTTTATTTAAAATTTTGAATTTTGTATATAATAACTATTTTGTATTTTGTAATCTCTGCATCAAATGTTTGTTATATGGCTTATGTCTACGGACATATGCTTATGTGCTTATGTCAACGTCAAATATGCTCATATTTGAATGTCATTTTCATTATACAGTATATTTCTTTTTATTATTTTTACTCATTGAAATGTTTTATTTGTTTGCGCGCATTTTCGAATGCACCCAGATATACATACATTTGAATGATTATTGTTTTTTATATTACGTATTTTAACATTACTTTACCACTCCTTTGTTTTATATATATATAATATATATATATGATATATAATATATATATATATATATTATATAGTATATATATATATATATATATATATATATATATATAATATATATAATATATATATATATATATATATAATATATATATATATATTATATATATATATATTCACCCTCAATTATAAACTATTGGTGTAAAAATTTTAAAAATTTAATATTATGTTTTGTACTTGTGCAAAGATTTGCGTAAACAAAATTTTGACATAAGTAAGTAACAAATGTATAAAAGAGGACTTCCCCGTTGCTTATTGAGCATTCTCTCATTTTCTCTCCACTTCTTCTCATTATTTACTCCGGGGGGGGGAACTCGGTTTACCCGCCCGGCTAAAAACTTTAAAACCAAACTTTCAAGCAAGGGAGGTAAAACTTCAGGAAAAGTCCGCAACAGCAGAATCGATTCATCTCAATTTACAAAGCTTTTCAAAAGAATAAGTTGGCAAGGGAGGTAAACACAAAAAGGGCGAGGCTGCTCTTTTGAAACTACGAAGAAAAAGAAAGAATCTCAATAAAGGGGAGACTGTTGTTATTTATAGTTTTATTGAATAAATCATCATTTGTTCTATGATTTTTCATTCATCTCAATCAACAACATATAGAAACCTACATCAAGAACCAATAGAGTCAAATTTATATCAAAGAACATATTTAAAGGGCCCCTATACCTATTATTTATAAAACAAATTTCATTACGGCGATATTATTCAATACTCATTTATTGAACTTGCTTAATTGGCCAATAAGCCGCCCTAAACCTTACTGCCTAATTTACCCATAAACTAAAAATACCATATTTTAATATATATATATATATAATATTATATATATATATAGTATATATATAATATATATATATAGTATATAATATATATATATATATATATAATATATATATATATATATATATATATATATAATATATATATATTTAGTGATGGAACATATGACATCCGCATCCGCATTTGCGGAACATCCGCACCTAAATTTTGACATCCGGCATCCGCATCCGCATCCTCACTTAACGGCACATCCGCATCCTCTTTGAAAAATGAGGATGTTGGAGAAAGTTAAGAATGTTTCTACATTTTGATTAATACATATAAAAATAAATATTATTGGCATCTTTTTCATAGGAGTTTATGTGGAAATAGTTTTTGTAATTTTAATTTCGATTTTTGATTACATAATATTTATTATATTAATATAATATAGTATATATATATATATATATATATATATATATATTATAATAATATATATAATAATATATATATATATATATATATATATATATTATATATATATATATATTAAAGTATATATATATAGTATATTATAAATATATAATATAATATATATATAATATATAAATATAATAATATATATATAATATATAATATATATATATATATATATATATATATATATATATATATATATATATTAATTTCAATACATAATATATATATATATATATATATAAAGTGTATATAATAGCGTATGCTTTTATTATATTTATATATATTATATATATATATATTATAATATATATATAATATATATATATATATATATATTATATATATATATATATATATATTATATAATAATATACGGTATACATATATGTTACTTTAAGTTGCTTACAGACCCGCAACGTAAACTATTGACAGAAGGATACCCCTAAAATGCTGTTGAACCTATTTTTTATTTAACTATTAAACACAAAAATCACATAAGAATTAGACGTTCCTTAAAAAATGTGCCGTTTCAAATTTTAAAGCAGCTGATTGTTCTTGTTATGGACCATAATTTTTTTCTATTTTAAGGACCGTTTATTCAAACAAAAATATGGACTTCCCATGGGATCACCTTTATCCCCCACCATGAGCAACCTTTTCATGGAGTTTTTTGAGCAGAAGTTTATTTTTCAACATCACACATACAGGAATATCTTTTGGAGACGTTATGTCGACGACGTTTTTGCAGTAATTCCCAGCCACCTTGATCCCCACTCTCTCTTGGAGCACTTAAACGGCCAGGTCCAGTCCATAAAGTTTACGATGGAGTTTTCACAAGGTGGCTCCTTGCCCTTCTTGGATGTTCTTGTTCATGTGGAAGATGATGGGCGAGTCATCACTGACATCTACCGTAAACCCACACATATTGACGCTTACACAAATTGGTATTCGGCACATGCCCTTTCAACTAAGATTGGAGTATTGGCGTCGCAGATTTTGAGGGCCTATAGGATTTGTAGCCCGGTCAGGATTGAGGAACAACTGAAAACGATCCGAGAGACTTTTGTTAATCTACACTATCCTCTTCATATTTTTTATAGGGCCCATGTTAGGGCCAGGAGGACTTTTTACCAAGGACAAGAAGATCCTCTCACAGGACGCATTTATT
>JABUQX010039631.1:0-29543 GCA_015478945.1 Trachelipus rathkii
TTATATATAAAACTTAACGAAATATATTTCACTTCAAAATATCTTTAAGATTTATTTATATTTAAATATTTATTTGTGAAATACAATAATAATAATAATAATAATAATAATAATAATAATAATAATAATAATAATAATAATAATAATAATAATAATAATAATAATAATAATAATAATAATAATAATAATAATAATAATAATAATAATAACGACTTTATTTCGTCTCATTTCAGTGAGGCTAAAAGGAAACTTAATAAAATCGCTGGTATCATTATTATATTTGCGTCTTGCAAAATTAAATAAAAATTTTTAATTACTTTGTACAAACATATATATATATATATATATATATATATATATATATATATATATATATATATATATATATATATATATATATATATATATATATATATATATATATATATATATATATATGTACAAAAATTTATAGAAAAGATAAAAAATATATATATTATTATATTATATATATATATATATATATATATATATATATATATATATATATATATAATTATATATATATATATATATATATATATATATGGGGAAAAGCCGTTTGAATGAAAATGCTCTGATGGAGGGTAAATCATCATTGGGAAAGTGATTTTGAAGCAAATTGTCAATTGAGCATGTTCCATACATTACATTTTAGCCCCAAGCAAATTACACAGTAATTTTGCTCAATTACATTCTCATTTGAACGCTTGCGAGAAATCATCTTCTTCCTTGGCGAGTCGATCCAAATCCTTGAGCGTTCCGTCGCCGATTGATCTACTTAAGTAATCGGCTATCACGTTTTCTGTGCCGTTTATATGTTGGAGAAGAAACTTAAATCGTTGCAGAAATAGTGCCTAACGCATTATCCTGGGGCTTTCGTATTTTTTCCTATTTATAGCTGTGAGGGGTCTGTGATCTGATTGTAAGATGAATTCCTTGCCGTATATGGTTCGAATTTCTTCACCCCAGTCACGATGGCTAATGCTTCCTTTTCTAAAATACTATATCTTTGTTGTGTCGGTGACAGCTTCTTACTTCCGTAAGCTATAGGATGTAGAGACATTATCTTCCTCCTGTAGGAGCACGTATCCCAACGAGGTATCCGACGCGTCCACCTGTAAGGTAAACACTCTGTCCAATCGTGGCATCCTCAGAATTGGTTTAGAAACTAATGCCTTCTTCAGCTCTTCGAAAGCATGTTGGTGTTTTTCTTCCCAACGGACCTTTGTTGGCTCTCCCTTCTTCGTCAAATCTGTGAGAGGCGCAGCAATTTCAGCGTAATTTCGAACAAAATCTCTGTAGTATGACGTCAATCCAAGAAACGATCTGACTTGCTCTTTATTCTTGGGCGGTTCTGCTTTTAAAATCTTCTCGACGTTATCTTCTTGTAGACCATTAACTCCGTTTCGAATATAGTGCCCTAAAAATTCAACATTCAACGCTGCAAATTCACACTTCGTCGGCCTCACAGTGTATCCCTCTTTCCGTAATTTCGTAAGTACATCCGATATCGTGTCCAAATGGTTGTGCCAGGTCCTTGAATGTATTATAATATCATCTATATAAAAGTCAACGTCATTTATTCCATCCAGAATCCTTCTCATCACTCTGACCAACGTAGCTCCTGCATTCACCATTCCAAACGGCAACTTCACATAGTGGTAGTGCCCGTCTTCAGTCGAAAATCCTGTCTTAAATGCATCTTCTGGTCGTATTGGCACTTGCCAATAGCCTTTCGCCAAATCAAATTTCGTGTAGAACTTATCTGCAGCAAACTTGGTGAATAAGGATTGAGTGGTTGTCATCAGTTCTAGATCGAAAACAGTAACTTTGATAAGAGCCCGGTAGTCTGAATAGACGCGCTTGGTGCCGTCCTTTTTTTCTGAAAATGGTGATGTAGGTTTCACGATTACCCCCATGTCTAACATCTTCTCAATTTCTTTCTTCAATTCTGCTCTTGTCGTATAAGGCAGAGTGTATGGTCTTATACGAATGGGATTTTCATAAACAAGGTCGATTGTATGGTAGTCATGGAGCTCCGTCCCTGGAATATCCGTAAAGATATCCTTATGTGGTTCTAAAATTCTCATCAAATCCCTTTTCATTTCTTCAGTTATTTCGTCACTGATTTTTACATCTTTCAGATCTTCTTTTCTTTTCATCGATGTGTTAACCAATGGGACCGGAATATTCTCCTAGTCCTCTGTTTCAATCAATACAGCAGATGCTCCGACTTGTCGATTTTCGTCTTGTACTTCATTCTCTACTTCACTCTCTTCTCTCGAGAGGTACTTCTTTGGGAGAATTATGTGTTAAGTTTTAACGACTTCTCCCACTCTGATTTTATAATTATCTTGTCCGTATGGCTCTATCACTTCGTAAGGACCTCCCCATCTCGTAAGCATCTTATTATGAGACGTGGGTATAAGTACTAATGCCAGGTCTCCTGTTTTAAGTTTCCTGTTCTTAATTCTCCTATCATAGTATAGTTTTTGTTTTATTTGAGCTCTTGACAGATTCTCCCGCGCCAATCTTAAGGTTTCGTTTATACGTTCTTGTAATCAAATACGTATTAATACGTAGATCTGGCCTCTTCCGGATTAATATCCCCGGCCCATATCTCATGTAGGATCTGCATTGGACCCCTTACTGTACGACCATATAACAGCTCCTCAAAAGGAGAGAACCCCGTTGATTCCTGTGGTGCCTCCCTATATGCAAACAACAGCGGTTCTATGAATTTATGCCACTTGCGCACTTACTCGTGACACATACGTTTGAGCATAGTCTTCAACGTACCATTAAACTTTTCACACACTCCTTGAGTCATGGGATGATATATACTCGAATGAAGTCATATGTTCAACATCTTAGATACATCTTTTATGAGTAATGAAGTGAATTGTCTACCATTATCACTTACAATTTCTTTTGGCACTCCCAGTGGTATAAAAATGCTCATCAGGCTCTCCGTGACCATCTGCGCTAAGATGCTTTTCAGAGGTAACACCTCCGGATACCTTGTGGCGGTATCGATTAATGTGAGAACATACTGGTGCCATTCGGACGATGGAGGGATAATGGGCCCGACTAAATCGATAACAAATCTTTGGAAAGGTACTTCGATGATTGGTATTGAACACAGAGGCACTTTCGACACTCTACCCTTTGGGCATGTCCTCTGACAAATGTCGCAGGATAGCAATACTTCGTAACATCTTGATAGATGTTCGGCCAATAGAACTGTTGAGTTATCTCGCCCATTGTTTTCTTTACCCCCTGGTGACCTCCAAACACTTCATCATGAGCTACGCTCGGCACCTTATTTCTGTAGCCAGCATGTTTCTTTCAACTTGATTTTCTACAATTCTTTTTAATAGTAAATCTTTTATTAATAGCACAATGAACCTCCATATTCTTTGTAACGTGAGGTCTTGTTTCTGTTTTCCTTTAAAGTCAGCTCTGTCTCTTATGAGTTCTTGTATCTGACCGCCTTCTGCGTCAGATACTTCTGCAGGAGCTGCTACATTAAGGGCATCTTCCGTTTCTTCTAAACGCAGCCCTGATACTTCATACTTCTCACTGAATAAATGCTTTTAACAGCGAGGACTCATAATCTCAGGTACCGATTTATAATAGCTCATTCGGAGATTCTTACACAGCTCGACCATGACAAACCTCGATCAAAACCAAAGAGATTTCAATATGCTAATTCTGCATCTCCATAACTCTTCTTCTTTCTCTTGACTGGGAACTGGTGCTTCCTCGAGAGCAGGTCATATGCACCATGCTCCTAATCGCGGTCTTCGATGATTGGAAATTCAACTCTTTCATAACTTCGTCCTGCTCGCATTTGGACACGGACCTGGGTCCATCTCCACTTACTATGTTCATAAAGGTATCGCCCCTCAACTATCGCCACAATACAAGATCGAGATGACTCCGGCATCACGACCAGCTCGCTTCCCCACGTAATACGAGATCCAGCTTACATCAACACGTGGAACTGTCTAACAGATGTCGAGTAGCATTTTAGCGAACCCGCCCCTGTTAATTGGGACAAACCTCTGTCGAAGAACTATTCCATTACAACCGGTGTCTCTGAGTACACGGACACGATAGCCGTTAGCTATACCGTCGACAACAGGCAGACGATGAGGGTTGTCATCGGTCCCCCCACCATGCACAAGTCTGCGGACTGAGGTGGCTCTTCACCTGTCACTGACAGGACTTTTTCCTCAGCAGAAATATCTGCGGAAGCCACTGTGGTCTTACCCTCGTCATTTTGTCAATTATTAAAAGTATTAAAACCTCTACCACTACTGTTGTAGGGTGGTACACGGCAATCTTTTGCGTAGTGTCTTCTACGTTGACAATTGTAACACTTGACAACGTTCCTTTGCTCATTAGAGTTCTTGTTAATGTCCTTTCTATTGTCGTTGCCTCGGGCAACGTTCGCCGACACATTATTCTTTTGAAGTGACGTGTTGTAGTATGTGGACTTTCCTTCGTTAAACTTATTGTAACTATTTCCCGGTCTGCTTTTATAATTGTTTGCGTGACTTCATCGCGGCGCTAAACTTAACTTATGAGCTTGTAAGTAATTTTCTGAACTTACAATTATTTCAGACATTTCCCTTTCATTTCTCTCTTTTAAGAACATGCAACTCCTGGGTACGTCGTTCATATAATTCGCGACTGCAATGAATTCATCAACTCCTCGAGCCTCCTTCTAACTCGCAGCAGCAATCACACTTTAAAGGGCTATCTAAAATCATTATCAATTATAGTCAAGGTTGTTGTCATCCGGTAGAACCATGAATTAAACTTGGAGCGTGAACCGTCTCATAAAGAATTAACGGACCAACAACAGCTTTCTTTTAAGACGTCAAACTGGATCGTCATCGACAGTGAGCTCGGGGGTTGTAAGACCTACACTTTGCCAGTAGCACCGGACCCTAAACAGATAACATATTTCCTTCAGATGGCATCGCGCATGCTTGTTTCAAACATGTCAAGTAATCTTTGTATTACTATTATCTTCTCGTCAAGTTAGGAATCTCTAGTTTGGAAGTCTCTTCTGCAGAATCGTTTATTTGAAGAGAAAGGGCCTGCGAGCACTGTCGTATCGGTTCTCTGACTTGTTCTTCAGCGTCAGAGCTTCATTTGCAAATCTCTTCAACAATTTTGCTTTACCCTTCTCCTCGGCTCTAATTTCTCTTTCCATATCACTCTTTCCCAAAACCGCAGCGATTCTATACTGCCCATTCAGCTGAATTCTCGAGTTCCCAATTCTTCTCTTTGCAATTTTCTGTCCTCAACTCTTTAATAGCTTCCCTCTCGCGCATGCGCTCGTCTCTACAAAAATTTTCGCGGCGTCTGTCCGCTCAGCCCAAACCCCTGCAGAGTTCAATAAAGCCTCGTTCTTAGCTACCGTTTGCCAAATAATCAAACGTTAGACGGTAAGTGCACGTCTATCTTTCGTTTTGTAAACCGACTATTCAACGATTTTAGCTCGACTTCAGTTCAAAATTAAATCACCTATTACAAATCTCCTCGGATATTATATATAAATATATATATTAAGATAATATATTATATTATAATATATATATATAATTATATATAATATAAATATCATAATAATATTATTATAATAGATAATAATATTAATATATATATTGATATAAATATATATATATATAATAATATATAAATTATATATTATTATTATATTATATCATATTTATAAATATATATATATATAATAATATATAATAATAATATATTATATATATATATATAGATATAATATATATAATTTAATGGTATAATGTGACAAATTACAATAAAATGCGTTTATTGCACAAATATCTTTTAAATATATATATTATAAATATAAATATTAATATATATATATTTATATATATATATATTATAAGTATATTATTAGTATATAAATATAATATATATAAATAATATATTATAATATATATAGTATTAATATAAATAATATATATATATATATATATATAATATATATATATATATATTATATATATATAAATAATATTATATATAATATATATATATATAATATATAATAAATAAATATTATATATATATAATAAATATAATATATATAATATAATATATATAAATAATAATCATATATAATATTATATAATTACATATAAATATCAATATAATATATATATAAAAATAAATATATATATATAAATAATACCAAAAAAATATATAATAATATAAATATATATATATATATAATATATATAAAAAATATAATTATATTATAATATAGTATATATATAATATTATAATTATATAATATAATAATATATAATATATAATAATATATATAAATATAAATCGAAATGAAATAGCGAAAAATCGCAAATATCGATGAAACTCGATTCTCAAAAAGGCCCGCACATCCGAAATGGCGGCAAAGTTTGAAAAATCAACAATTTTCCAAGAATATAATTGCGTAATTTTTCGCATAGTCCAACTACTACTCAAGTAGATAATATATGTATTCCAAATATACATATATCTTGGACACAAAATAAATAATTATATAATATATATATAATAAATTAAATATAATATATATATATATATATAATAATAGATATATATAAATATAATATATATATTTATATAATATAATAATATATATATATATATAATAACTAATAATATATATATATATTATATATAATAATATATATATATTTATATATAATATATATATAATATAATAGTTAATTTATATATAATATATATATATATTAAGTAATTATATATATATATATATTAAATAATATATATATATATAAAATTATAATATAATATATATATAATATAATATATAGAATAATATAAATAATAATAATTATATAAATTTGTTAAGGGCCCGCGCATTCATTTTCTTTTTCCCTTCCAGATATTACCATCTCAGTGGTTAAGAGATGTCAAGCGCAGAAAGAGAACAGTGTTGATGGTGTTCAGACCAGTGCGGTAAAAAGTTAAGTAAAAGAACCTAAGATATGGGCCAAACTTCGAGTACTATAATAAGCAATAAAGGTCCTATGAATTTCTTTAGCATAACATCCCTACATTTGTCTCTTTACTTATAGCACCCTTCCTTTTCACTAGGGAAAAATAATTGATAATAGTTAACGGCAAAGTTATTATAGCGGCACAAAGGTAATTTTAGAGTATCTATTCTGCTACTAATGAATCCCAAAATGAAAGCTCAATACGGAGGAGCTAATCTGTCTGCTACGGCAAATCAAATTGGGGAAGACCAATCCCCACCAAGGGATGTGAACTTCTTATATTTAGTCATTTCTTGTAAACTTTGTAAATAATTGGATAGTTTTTATTATTACGTACGACTGTTGATACCTGAATTTCCGCATGGATCCGGGCTGAAGCCCATTTGATCGATGATGGATCACATTTGATCAATCTTTTACTCACCGCAGTCCTGGACCCATAGATTGTACTTGACGGGTCCCGATCTTCTCTGGCGAGTTATTCTCACCACCTGCATTAAACCGTGGCCAGTAAAGCCGCACGGGAGCCCGAATCTGCGACCTGTTAGTCGGGACTCTTATATTATGTCGCTTGCGTGATGCCTTTCTAATATAGGGTTGCCCTATCTCGTGATTAAAGTTACGTTAATTTTCTTACATGGGAAATCAGGTTGTAAGATTCGATACATCATTTATAATTTCGAATAACATCCAACAACTGCGAAACTAATTTGCTAAAGAACAAAACAGACGGATAAATCCGAAATGCTTTTATTCTAATATCCATTATACTTACGTCTTTACAAGTATAGCATGTCATTTAATCTGTATTTGTCTAATATGATCACGTTATTGCTTATATAATTCACTCGAATTTTGTTTAATCATAATACCTTAAAACTTTACATAATTTGCATATATGTATATTTTGATCTTTCTAATTTTATAAGTATTAAATTCTTTCGCTAACTACCATATTTTGCCGTACCCAAACGTGCTTGATTTGTATATTTAATTGAATTCTTTTGTTTAAATTTTTTAAAAAAAAATTAGAAAATATATCATATATCATATCATTTTAAATGAATGAGTCAAAGGAGATTTTACTCTCCATCACGGATTCGAACATTGACCTCCGCGTCGCAGAGTTATCAATCGCCTGGTTCTACCACTAGGCAATTCCACTCCCAATAAAAAATCTTCCAATCTAAGTTTTAAAGCACCGTTTCTCATCCCATAAACTGAGTGTACTCAAGGCCTATATAGGTACATTAATTGATAGTACAAACTATTCTGCACATTTATGACTCCGCCAATTTTGACTTGTTCTTATATTTAAGTAATCGAATATTAATTGTTTTCATAAGCAATACCCCTATATTTTTATATTCATCAAATCATTCTTAGTAAAAAACATATATAAAAAGCAAAGGTATTAATAAATATAATAGTCTCCTTAGTTATATTTTAATAAGTAACCTGTGTTCTGCGTTTATTTAATAGATAGTCTCTAAAGTACAATGGAAAGAGTATCCGTGTCTTTCTCTTCTTTTGTAATTTCTGCAAAAGAGTTGCGCAAACGCTGGGCTGGCCTCCTCAGAAAGGTCGATCACTTCTTTCCTATTGCTTTTTGGCGCTTAGGGTTCTTTTCTTCGCTGATGCAAGTTCTTCCCTAATACGCCGGTACATAATATATACTATATATATATATATTTAATAATATAAATATAAATATATAAATAATAATATAATATAATTAATATATATATAATAAATATATAAAGAATAGATCAATTATTCACTACAAAAAATTTCATTGTTCCTACAAGTGAAATATGGATATTTTTTCTGCTTTTTCTATATAAATTTTCAAGGCCTGTATTCTCAGTAAAGACCATTGAGCTTTGAAGCGTTTTGGATACTCAAAGGAAAATTTAAAATTCCCAAAATTTTTTTTACATTTTCCAAGAACAAATCCAATAACTAAATGCAATACAAAGAAATTATCTAAGTAACAAATGTGCCTCTCCCCGACTACATATGCCATGAAAATTCATCCACTTCGCCTGAACAGAAAAAAATTATCGAATTTTCAATTTCAAAATCCAAAAAAAAATGGGTAATTGGACAACGCGGAGCACAAAACTCAAAAAATTCGAAAAAATCTTAATTGACTTTTTAGTAAGACCCATCTATGCATATTCAATTTGAAGTCATTTTGAAAAAAATTCTGGAAGTTGATACGAAGATGTCAAAAACATGGTTTGAAAAATTGAAAATTGAAAGAAAGCTACAGACACAAAAAACCACCCGAAACAACGTTTTAGAGGGCAAAAAACTACCATTTGGTTTAAAGGTCAAAATAGCCCGATAATTCCGAATTTTCCTTTATGGGGAGTGAAAATGGGCGTAGCTCGAGCTCAAATATTGGATTTCCCCTTATATCGGACAAAATCTAATGCCAAATGTTGCATTGTCCTCTATTAAACATCTTTTTGATTTGTACTGGCCTCCAGAGCTAGTACGGTACTTACCAAGTACATTGAAAGGAATTTTCCTCATAGTCTTATTTGGAATAATTAAATAAAAATTTGTTCATATTAATCGAATATTTGACCTCATTTCTTGGGTGAACCAAGTGTACCTACTATCAACATTCTTATTACAAAAATAATATTTAATTGGAAAAATCACTTAGAAAAAGCAATCGATTTGACGCAAAAATTTGAACCTCACTACTCATTAGCCTCGTAGGAGTAAATACATTAATGGTTAGCAGCTTTGGAAATCACATTAATTGCTCCTTCTTAAAATAATAAGTTTCTACTTAAAATCTCTAGGTACCTGTAACACTAAAAAATGATAGGGCTGGAGCCCCACTCACATTTGGCAAATTCCCTCATATCTATTTAATCGAGGAATAACCAAAATTTATCACGAAAAAGTGCAAATCATATATAATATATATATATAATAATATTAATATATATATAATATTATAATAATATATTTAATATAATAATATATATATCATATATTAATATATATAATTTATAATATATATATTATTACTGTATATATATAATATAAATAAATATTATATATTATAATATATATATTATATAAATATAATAAATATATTATATAAATATATATATATATATATATATATAAAATATATATATATTAATATATATTATATGGACGATATATATAATATAATATATATATATATATATAATATATATATATATATATATATATTATATAATATATATAATTATATATATATTAAATTATAAATATATAATATATAAATATATAATATATATATATAATATATATAATATTATAAATAAAATATATAAAAAATACAGAGGTGGACACGATCCGTACTCCGTACTAACGAACTAAATTTCTCGAGAGCGAAACGGACTCGTTCTTTCTTTATTAACGCATTCCGCAATAGTTCCGTATTTTTCCTTCCTTAAACTTTTTATTCGTTACACTTTGTTCGACTTTCTTTGAATGTTAATAGCCAATTGACCACCTCGGCAAGATAAAAATCCTTTATAATATATAAATTATATATAATAATAATAATTATTTAATAATATTATAATATATTAATATAATATATATATATATATATCTATATATAATATATATATAATATAATTATATATAATAATATATAATATATATCATGTGTGTGGGTGTGGAAAATGGAAAATCTGCAAAAATACATGAAATAGAGGGCCTTTCCGTAACTGAGGAAATGAATACCTAAGTGTGTGAAACACCACGGAAATCGATAACATTGCATATGAAAGGATAGTGAAGTTTGGTTGATAGGCAAAAGAATATATTGGAGATGAGGACTATAAAGAGAGTAGGGAGAGTGAAAAGTTAAGAATGGAATCTGCTGCAGTTAGATGAAATAAACCATGAAGAAATGATCAAGAATGGAGGCGAAATGTGATTGAGGATTCTGAAGTTTGGAACAGGAGGTTGAGAAAGAAGGTTGAGCGGAGACTTGGAGAAGAGCAGTAAAAATGGATCTTAATAAGGTAAAGGAAATGAGATAACTGTAAGAATTTCTATGATTAGTTATGAGCGAGCAGGAAGATATATACGTTTTGGACAAAAAGTGCCTCAGGACTCAAGACGATTGTGAAGAACAGGGTGCGTTTAGAAGTGGTAGAGGATATGTGGATCAAATCTTATACATTGAACAAATGATGTGAAAATGAGGGAGAAGATAAAATTCATATAACATCCTATATATGTATTAATAGGAGAAAGCTCTATGAAGGTTATATTGAATATTGGTGGGTACTTGTGGTACTCTGAATGGAACGAAAAGTATGTATGACGATAGGTAGTAGGATGGAGGAACACTTTCGAAAATCTGCATAACATTTGCAGTAATGAAGAGTGATACGTAATGGGTCTGTGATGCAAGAAGAATAGGAATTTGAGATGAGCATATAAGGAGAGGTAATGGTAGAGCGAGAAAGTTGAAAGGTAAAATTCGCAGGTATAGATGAAATTCCAGGTAATAGACAACAAAGGGAGGCGAGATGCGATTGATGCATTTGGAAGTGTGTTACATAAGCTTAGGATTTATATGTTTCGAAGGATTGAGAAAGCATAATTAAGTACACTTAATAAGGTAAGAAAAAGGTAACTTAGAATTATAGGAATTAAGTTTATTGAGTGTTTAGGGAAGATATATACTGGATTTTGGTCGAGAAAGAGTGCGTCGAGTGACGAGGGGTTGATTGTTTCGTTAAATGGTAAGATGAATTGGATCAAATTTTACATTGAAACAAAATTAGAAAAAGAGTGAGAACCAATGAATGTATTTTGGATTTTGAGAACGTCAACAAGCGTATGAATATGTTTAAATAGCAGCTCTTGGAAGTACTATGATTATACGGGTGTTGGTTCGTAGCTTCTGTAATTCGGGGAATCAAAATAACATATGACAATAGCGGAAGCGTAGTGTAAGAAAAATGGATTTGAACAGTGATTGTTTTATATATTAAATGCGGAGTGAGCCAGGATTTAGTTCTGTTATTCAATTTGTATGGAGGGGGTGAAAGAAAGAGGTGGGGTGGCAGGAGATATGAAAGATGAGATGGAAATAAAATGGAGGGTAACCTACCTATTATATGTTTGAACCTGATTTGGTTTAGCGGTGAAATCTGAAGAGAGGTGAACGAACTTGTAAAGAATTTGCAGGCGAGTGTAAAGGAGATTTGAGGTAAACGTAACCTAAGATAATGTCATGGTTGTGAGTAGGACAAGTTCTCCGGTGTAAGTTATTAGCATTGGAGTACGTCAAGTTTCTGTTAAATATTTAGTAATAGTATTTCGGATGAAAAGGAACGGAATTAAGTGTATGGAAGATATGAATGGCAGAAAGGTCTGGAGTGCAATTAAATCGCTAGTGTTAAAAGGGCAAGTCTGACCATGCGCTTAAAGGTGTGATCTTACTCAGCCTGAGGTAGGTTCTCTTTTTAATAATAATGATAAATATGAAAATTTAATATACACAAACCGATAAATTTATTAACAATAGTTAATAAAACATAAAGTTTCAATGTAAATAAACATAACTCAGAAACGAGAGTTAAGCGGAGCTATCGTTACTTTATTTTTTTTTTTTCTTATAAACATTAATACGGTATCATTTTGAGCGTAATAACGTAGAACATGCAAACTAATGTTCAAGCCACCCAGTAAGCGCGGACTAACGAGATGACTCGCGAACTACTTTTGAGGAGGTAAGACATCACACAACTTCACATTATACTGTAAATCACTCTTTCATACTCACTTAATAATATTTAGTGTATCTGGAGTATATATATATATAAATATTATCAAGCATTTCAATATACTTTAAAAAACATACTACTCAATGTAAGACACTACGGGCAACTCAAGACTTGTCCTTTATTATAACCACTTAGTACGATTTAATTTGACTACCATGACTCACCTTTTACTAGTACCTAATTTACACAACTCTCCACTACACTCTTACATCATATACTTAATACCCTTACTCACTACATTATCCAACATATAATATAAATAAATATTAAACAGACACTGAGAAGCTACCACAATCTAAACATAACTTATCACACCGGAGAATGCTTATTCACAACCATTAGACCTTCTCTTATACTAGTATTCCTTCAAGTATAATATATATTATATTATATAAACATTACCTTATTAGTTATATCATATACTCCCCAAATTATTGACACAATACATTTTGTTTTATTAGCGATACCTTAGAGCATAAAAAAACAAATCATTCAATATTTAAAAATAAGTAAGGCTGTCTATACCTCCTTATACTTCACTTTCCATTATACTATCCTAATCATATACTAAATCACAATTACTGCTACTAATATATATAGTAATAATATATAATATAATATATACACTACTATATATATAATAATATCTATATATTATATTTTATCATTAAAAATCACTCACACTAAATACCATACCTAATAATATCACAAATACATAGAATAAACCAAGGAATTAAGATCAATATAAACACATAATAATCTCTTAGCTCACCCGCAATTAAAAATATATATCATAAACAAATCTCATATATATCAACTCCATTTATTTATATATATATATATATATAATATATATATATTAAATAATAAATATATATATATAAAAATATATATATATAATATATATATTCATCTAATAATATAATATATATATAATAATAATAATATAATAATATTATAATATAATATAAATATAATAACTAAATCAAGGAGTTGAGTCGGAGAACAACTCATAGAGGGAAGTTTGATGTGAAGAAATAAAGCGTTGTCCCTAACGTGGTTTCTCCGGCTGCTAGGTTCTCAGGGGCAGCAGCCTTCTGACCAGAACTCTCCCATGACAATGCACGAGCACACCCACTCTCCGACCTGGAAGGAGACTCGGTTAGAAGGATAGCTGTCAGGTGAGAGCCAGGTGTGAACTTAAAGGCACTGAGAAGGCTTCGACCACTCTGTACCTTCCGTGCATGTCCGCACTCATGAAAGCCGGTAACAGGCCGCACAGATACCGACAGAGTAGCCCCAGTAGAACAACTGATTATGTTGTTGCTGCTGTACGCTGTGCCACTACCATTGGCAATTCACTCTGCCAAGGTCACCATGACAGGCGTTTAGGTGAGAGCTTGAGAACCACCTTCATAGAAGGGTGTTTTGATGTGAAAGAGATAAAGTGTTCGGACAACGATAAGTGGCTATTCTTCACCGGAGTTGCTTAAATGTCATCAGTGCTATATAAATATATTATAGAAATATATAATATATATAAATAGATATTATATAATAATAAATAATATATAATATATTCTATAATTATATTATAATATATATATATATATATATTATATATATAATTATATAACTATAAAATAATTAATAAAATAATATAATATATATAACACCCTTTCTGCTCAAATGAGATACGGAAATATGCATTCACCGGCTAATTATCTTCTATTTCCATTTTAAATCTTACTTTTCTCCAATGTGCTACACATAACTAGAGCTACAAGTTCTATCAAATTGTGGAAGCAAATCCGTATAAAAAATTGTCATTATAATACAAGCTAATAGCTTAGACCAATAATAGTACGATCTTGTATTTGAATTAAAAAATTTTTCATATTGTGACTTTGCCTCCTTAGACGCCTTGACATCCTTAGTGACTCTTGAATTTGGGGATAATTACAAGGTCAAATCCTCAACATCAATATAAACAACTGTAATTACTTCTTTGACCCTGAGGAAAGGCCAAACATATGTCATAGTTGACCTTGTTTAATTTCCCAAATTTAGATATTTTATATCTTTTATTTACTCCACAAACTTGAGATGTTTCAAAATGATCAGAAAATGCTTCCGATCATTTCTATATATATAATTCAAATTAGTATTTATTCCTAATCAATGTGAAAAGTTTATTAATTAATTCTCTATGAGAGTAAAAATATCTTGTTCACAAAGCGTAGATTGGCATCAGACACCGCTATTGATAATTATCAATTAATTTTGTGAACAAACTATATAGTGTTAATGTATATTATGTGTACATAGTTTTGTATTTCTTTTTGGTATTAATTTCATAATTTTAAAACCAATCAATTGATGTTTTTTTATGACAAATTTGCTCGTTGGAAACGGCTCTGGCAACCTCTCGATCCGCTTCGTATAAAAGGTTGAGGCGGCAGTCGAGAGCTCACTCCTAATAGCTACTGCTTTGATATGAACCTCTGTCCCATTATCTTGAGTTCCGATGGTTCCAACGAGAGTCAATTATATACAGCAGTATAACGTAAGAAATATTATTGGACGAGGCCGGCTCTTCAAGTAGGCCTCAATTCTTTCCACTTAGGACACACTCTTAGCCAGTGTTGTCACCTTAACGGCAGGCTTCCAGTACGACTTTTTTTTATTGGTACTGGAGGGGTAAAAATCAGTTTTCCATCCGAACAAGGTTTAATTTTTTTTATTCTCGAGTAGAAATTTTGTGTTAAAGTGAATGGCCTTCTGGACTGTTAGGATCTCTCCCTTTTTTAATAGTTTTATCACTGCCCTTCCTCCCATTTTTTCAGTATTTTAGCAAAAAGACCTTATTTTGTCTGTGCTTAGAATAACTTTTTGTTGGAGTGGGAGTGTTGGTGTATAGCTTAGTCTCTAAAACTTTGACCCTTTTTGTATGAAAAGAAGTCAAAATTTTCGTGGACCCAAAAGCTCTTCATCAATATTCTTTCGTCGTTATTTTAGGTTCCTAAAAAGGGTTTTGAATTGTATCTGAAAATTGCCCACGTTGTGTTGATATATTGTTTCCATTGCAATTTATTAACATTACGCGCATTTTCACGATTCAAAATCCGAACTTTTATTTGTCCCAATTAATTCTGATAATTTTTGTCCAGTTTTTGTATTAAATGATGTATCGAAATTTCATAGATTTTTGACTTTCTATCATTTCTAAACTCTCTCTATCTTTTCGGTGTAACGATTTTAATTATTATATTGTCACGCACTTTACAAACCAACTTATGATACACAAGTTTTTTCATTTTTTTTTGCTTCACCTAAACTTTAAAATCAGCACACAAAGAAAAGAAAAACAATAAAGTTGTAATGTGACAAATATCATTCCATGATGCGGAGCCTCATCATCCACATGGTATTGCGTAATATCGCCATGCGAATCGTAACCCTACAATTATTATAAATTTTTGTAAAGTAAAAATTAAAACTTGAAATATGTAATCAAATAAAAATGCATAAAAAGGGGGAAATATTCTTGAAAGTTTGAAAGTAATAAAAAATATATATACAAAAAATTTGAAAGTAAAAATACAAACGGTATGTAAATAAAAATCTCATTCAAATATATATTAAAAACAGTATTTAAAAGTCTGCGCACCAAGTCAGTTGAAATTAAATTGAATAGTTGGGAAGATATATAATTAACAAGTCCATAAAATCACTCGAAGAGTGACTGATGGCGCGCGAGAGAAGAAGACTTTACATAAAATTAGGAACTAAGTAATATATAAATTCAATAAGATTTTCTTATTCGCTCGATAAGAAGTTATTTCTATGTAATCGCAAAAGTCATTTTTTGATCGCTTCGCTCTCACTAATGTTCAATAGAAGACGTCAATTAATTTAGATTAAATTTTGATAGCTGTGTTGTGACTTGAGTTATAATATATATATATACCTAGAGTGATAGCTAATTAGTAATATATATATATATATCAATATATACGATATATATATATATACCTATATATTATATATACTTATATATATACCAACCATAATATTAAACAAACCTAGATTTTTATCCATTTTTTAGCCTTATATTTATACAGCACATTATAAAAATCTTTAATCAATATTTTTTTATTTATACAGATATAATTAATAACCAACACAAAAACAATACTAACCGTATACACCACTCAACTATGAGAACAATATTCCAAGTACTATATTGTACTGCCTAACAATTCTAGATCGCAAATTGTATAGGCTGTTTAACTGAATATTAATATTATAGTCGCCTCATGATAACCTCACCCCGTATATATCTCTATGATATTTATAATCTATATTGCCCATATTCGTCCTATATATATCATGTAATTATCACATATGGAGGTGGCCTGGGTTCCGTTAATTTAGATACGATGGGTTATAAATCACACTTATAATCTCGGACTCGTGTGTTGAGCTAACATAACACTACACCTTCCCACAACTACAACTACCTATTATCAGTTATTCAAAATTATTTGTTTATCGTATAATGCAATCTTTGAGAAATAAATAATTCCGATATCTAAATTTGCCCTAGCCTTGAGGATCAGTTCTTACTAATATATATTTTTTTTTTTTTTTTTTTATTTTTTATTTTTTCTTATATATTTTTATTTTATTATTTATTTATTTCACTTATTGAAATTATTACTAATTCTGGCATTTATTTATTATATTTTATATTTTTTATGTGGTGTAGTGCGTTTTTGGTATTAGTAGTTATAAGTAGTGATGTGTAGTGTTAATATTTGTGTAGTAGTATGTGTGTGATATTTATGTGTTTTATACGTGTTTGTATTGATTTTCGGTATTGTGATTGATGTTATGTTTCAAGATGGGAAGTCAGTGATTGTCATCGTGAGTCGAAGAGATATAGACCTGTGTGCGTGTCATATACTCATCGAGATTCGCGAGTGAAGTGGTGACTTAGTATATAATTGCCAGGGTGGATATTTGTAGAAGAAGGCATGTAGTGTGATGGTGTAAAGGGGTAAATGAGATATGTGTTAGGGTGCTGTTCGCGGATACATGAGCGAAGAGAAGGATTTGAGTTTCTCATTAAGATCAGATTGTTGCATAGCAGATGATCGTAGTGATAGTTATTTAAGTTATCTCTCTGTAAGCATGTGAACCGCTGTTTGCCATGTAAATTATGTGAATACAGAAGAAGTAACGAGAGATAGGAGTGAATGGTGTGTTTCTGAGAAGTTTGTGTTAAGACAACGTAGAGGTGTGAGTTCTGTTGGTTATGTTGAACATGTGAATATTTGTCGCGTGAGCGAAGACTCGTCTTCTAGGTGAGTGGTAGTGCTTGAGTTTTATGAATATATTACTCGTGGGCTAATGGATTGTGTTGGTTGATTGATGTGTGAAGGACTTTGTAGGTACATGGCTAATTTAAGTCATTCGTGATAGTGTTTGTTTACAGTGTTAAAGCGCTATCGCAGTAATTAGTGTGTAGTAGTGGTCGGTAGTGAGGTTTAGTTTACGAGCGAGGATAGTTCGATGAGATGAGCAACTCTAGTTGACGTTGTGAGAACTTTCTTTTCGAGTGTTTAAGCGATGAGATAGCTAGTATCTGTATGCGAAGAGATTGTGATTTTTTCTGTGGGGAGGGTATTTGTCAGCGAGTGAGTTTGATGGTGAGGGATTGTTAGTAGGTATGTTACGGCGCCCGCGGTAGTAGTTATATAGTGTGAGTAGTGAGTGAAGTGTGAGGTATATAGTAGTAGGTTAGGTTATATAGTTATGAGGTAGGGGGCGGGGGGAGGGTGAGGTGAGGGTTAGTAGTATATTAAGGTGAGGGAGTGTTGTAAGGGTGAGGGAGAGTTGTATAGAATTGTGGTGAGGTATGTGAAGTGGTGAGAGGTTGTGGGAGGTGGAGTGGAGGTAGTACTTAGTGAGGTGAGTAGTATGTAGTAGTGAGTAAGGTAGTTAAGAGTGGTTGAGGTAGTATGTATGTATAGCTTGTCTGTAGTGGTAGGCGTTCTGATCTGTTGTGAGCGTCTGTTCTTGCGCGCTATGTCGGTCATGCTCGGCAGCAGGAGTCTTGTGCAGTCCGCGAATCTTCTGTAGCAGCGTCCAACCCTGTTATGTCCCAGAGTGTGCGTCCGAGCGAACCGAAGAGAAGGAAGAGAGCGTGCGTACAGGCGAGATACGAGAAAAGAGAGTCGTAGCTAGCCGGCGGCAAGTAGTGTAGTGTAGTTGTTAAGAGCGCAGCGTAGGAGTTGTCTCGGCTGAATTAAATCGTGTTGCGCAAAAGCTGGGTATGATGGAGGGCAATGAGTTTCAACCTACATATCGAACTTTTTTCTACTCGACAAGCGTCCCTTCCTTGTAGTGGTGGAGAAGGTACATAGAGAAGTAGTCTTTGGTCGCGTGGTTCAACAATTCTCACCCACGGTCCTCCTATGTAGCTGGCTAAGTTTTTTCACTATATTTTGGCGCAAATAGCATTGTTCATGCGTAACTGGGAGCATTGTACAGCACTGTGACAGGTATGCGGGCGTGTAGTGCCTATAGGCGAGAGATAGGTGGGGATGGGTAAATGAGTCATGTGTAGCGAAGAAGAGAGTAGAGCAGATGCAGAAGTGATATGTGGGGGCGGTGCTGGGGTGCGGGGGTGAGAAAATAAGAGAATGACTTTGGATAAGTTCTAAGTGAATGCATGTGAGTGGACGTAGGTCTGTTAAGTGTGAGAGCTCAGAGAGTGTGTATGTGTGGACGTGTGACGTAGCACCCCGAAGCCCTGCCCATCATCTTTGTATTTAAATTTTAGGCTGTAACAATATCAAAAGATATAGAGTGGGAATGCGAGAGCGAGTCCCGCGAATTATGAGTAGGCGATCGGTCGTGGCCGAGGCTCTTGATGTTGGCGCGTGGTATGAGAGCGCGACGAGTCGAGTCTGCCGCTCGCTGGCTGCGTGTTGGCGAGGCGTGGTGTGAGTTGGCCTCAGTGTTTGTGCGTAGAGCTGACTGGGTGAATGCTTGTGGCTCTTTACCCTGTGAAACCTGTGTCAAAAAGAACTGAGAAGCTGACAGGACGCACTGCGCGAGTTTCTAGAGCGGCAATGAGATGGGTAAGGGGATGCATGCGCGGTGACTAGACGTGTTTGTGACACTTGCAGGGTATGCAGAAGCGTGCGGATTGGGGGTATAATGCTAGAATGAGCGGTGTGGGTGCTGCGGATGTGTGTTCAGACATGATTTCAGCCCTACTGATTATGTTAAGCGTCGAATTCCATCCCTCGGGAGGGCGGGATCAGAATTTTGCGTGGATCTGAGGTATAAGCAGTAGAGTGTGAGTTGAATTGTCTTTTCGGAGGTCTTCATTTTGGGACTACATGGCTTGTTGTGTGAGTTCCTATCCCGCAAACCTGACGTAATGAGATCTGAAAGTTGGCGGACAACCAACATCGCTGACCTGTCACTTCCTGTAAAATTAATGGAGAAAAATGTTTCAGGCAGCCTTTTTCCTCTGGAGAGCCGCCAGGCTTTTTCAAGTTCCAGTTTGGTTCCGCAAATAAATCGTTGCGTGAGCTGCGCGTGAACTGCCGTTGGTAGTATACGGGTAGACTTATGAGCATCGTGGAATAATCTTCTTCATAGTCGTGGATTGGTGCGATGATGTATTGGAGTAATATTTGTCTACTTACTTGATAAAAGTTAAGACAACAACGTGCAAGCTGGATTCTCCGTTAATCCATTCGCTCGTTCGCGACAATCTCCCCTTTTTCATCAAATGTTCCTTCTTCAAACAGATCCTATCAAGTTCGGTGCTTTCTTTTCTGATCACGGCCAGCTGGTAGCTCTGGATAAGGTGTTCCGGCAGGTAGTTGTTCTAAAGTGTACTACTATTTGGCTTCTCGCTTTGGAGCAATAGATCAGTTTGTGGCTCGACTTCCGCCTTTACCCAGCAACTTGTCAATTATTGCTCTCTTATGTCGGATGACCTGAGGTGGGGGAGGTGTGGTATTAGTGATAGGCAGGGGTGGTTGTGGTGGATGCCAGGCTACCTGTTTTCTTCGGAACGGCCAACTTCAGATTTGAGCTATGTGGGAAGGTATTGTTCGACGGAGTGGGGGTGGGGGGGTAGAGCGTCGCTTCATGGTTTGCATTTTCTCCCACCAACCTCAGCCCAGTGCTTATTTTAAGAAAAAAGTACGGAAGAAGTATGGCCAGACTTTCAGCGAACCTAAATCGTTTATTATTGGTTCGCCCATCCTGTTTACTCAGCAGGTTAAGTTTCTAGGATCGTTCGTTTCAGAGATGACCAGCGTAACAATGTACCGCATATCAGATAGCCTGAAAGACAAATGCCATAGGGGGGGTGATGTTGGGGGCGCGTGTGACCCGCGATATTACTTCATTCGCTCAAAAATTCTTGGGTGCTGATTCGTTAAGTGCTTGTGTATGCTGACTAAGTTGAGCAGTTATACTCGTGCTAGACCTCTACAACGAGTTATCTGCACTGTGATCCATCTAAATATGAAGCGTGGCGGGTATGCTTCCGCTGTAGGGTGGCTCTTTCGGAGTTCGTTGCCGCCGCGCGGTGAGCGCTTGATGAGTTGAAGGCCAATGTGGGGATTATGCCCTCTTCTTCGAAGAGTAAGTACCATCGGAGGGTGCGGATAGTTATTCTTTCGTGCAGAAGCTCATAGTATCTCTGACACGCGATCTTGCGAGGAAGTACTGCGATGCGCTGATTCACTGTGCGCTCTAGAGTTTTTGTGTGCTGAGAGCCCAGGCGGTGCCGGTTGTGTGTGTTCAGGTTGGAAGAGGCCTAGAATTTCTGTTACAGTGCGTTTGCTAGGAGAAGATGCTGGCTCGTGTCGACTGTAGCGAGCTTGAAGGAAACATCTGGCTGAGTTTGCCCCGGGTCGCGGATCCATGGTTGCTGTTGGATCCTCTTCTTGCGGCAAGGAATGTGGTGCCATCTGTGCTGGGCTGTTAAGAAGTCATGCGAGGTTTCTGGTGATGTGCGCTATCGTGGCGATGAATTTGTACTTCATGGTTTTGCTGACGTGCGCGAAGACATGACGTGGGTGGCAGTTCTGCTGTGTTCCTGAACCGCGAGACTGTGCTCCCGATCGCGCGTCCTCGGAGCGTTCGGATAGTTTGTTGAGCGGAGATATAGTATGATGGAATGTGGTTCCGTGTCTCCGAGTGCTAAGATTCCTTAACGCGAGAGGAGTCCTGGTCGTATGTTCATTTATTGTCAATTCGTCGGCGCACTACAAGTCTCTTGATAACCCGACGTATTGCGTAGTAAACACAATTGTATCCGGCTGTACAAACAATCTTGCTGTTCGATTCCCGTAAGAATAATCAATTATGTTATGTTGAGCCCCCTCTGTTGTAGAGAACTGGCAATTGATTAATGCGTTGACAGGATGGGAGGCCAAAGAAAAACCGCCTCCTCTTTTCGGATTGTTCCAGGTACCTTCCGAGTGCCATTCGGACAAGGCTGCCTCCATGGGACCGGATTACATCCTGCTCATCCACGATAGGCTTTTGATGTTGTTGAGAGGAGGTGACGACGCCGTGATCAGCAAGGAGCGAAAACTCAGAAACATAAGGCGAATTGATGTGGTTGAATGTCTTCTTGCCACATACGAAAAGCTTACACGAGGTAAGCGTTGTGACAGCTCGCGTGGATTGCCGAGACTAAGTATGCAGTCACGAGTCACGTAGTTTGGCGAGAGATCCCTCCTCGCCATTTGCAAATGTGTGTGCCGTCGCGCACACCGGCTCAAGTGCTGTTCCATAGTCTTGCAGGTTGATTGTTGTTCCGCAGTCGACCCTATTGTCGTCGGTGCTCGAGTTCCGCCTACTTTAACGTCATAAGACACCTTCTAAAAGATGTGTGTCGCATCAGCTATCTGAATGCTTCTCACTTTGAGCAATTAGGTCGTATGATTCGTGGGTGATATGCTGTGCGAAGAATAGAATGATTGCCTGTGGTGATCATGTGGATTTGTGTTTAGTAGATCGTAGAGAAGCGTATAGTATAAGAGTACAAGGGGGTAGAGTGTGTATGTTAATGGTTGGTATTTGTTTTTTGACTGAGTGAGAGCATAGTGTAGTTTTCGGCTAGTTCAGGTCTCCCTTTAGAGATTGAGCATGATTTATGACTAAGCCCTGCTTCATTGTGCTGTGAGTGTTTTGTTCAGTGGGCTCTCGGTGATGTGTGGCAAGCGTGTCTCTTGGCCGTGGGTAAATGCGTGGTGACAGGATGCGTCCAAGGTTGATTAAGTGAGGTAGGTGGGAGGGGTAGGGTGAGGTAGGTGGGTGGAGGTGAGTGATAGGTAGGATGTGGATAATAGGTGTGAGGTATTAGGTATAGTATAGTATATATTGAAAAAATACGTAGTAGTAGTAGTATGGTAGTAGTAGTAGGCGGGGTGAGAGGTGAGTATATTAGGGGTTAGGTAGGGGCGTGTATGAGGGATGTAGGGGAGGGGTAGTAGGGGGTGTTAGGTAGTAGTATTATGTGAGTGTTGGGGCGGTTAGGGTGTGGGGTATGGTAATGGTAGTGGGGGTAGTATAGTATGATGAGGTAGTAGGGTGGGTATAGTGTGTAGTAGTAGTAGGTGGTAGTGATATTTACTGTAGGTAGGTGATAGGTGAAGTTAGGGTAGGGAGAGGTATGTAGTGAGTGTGATTATATACTAAGTAGGGGGTGAGGTGTGGGGTTAGGGTAGGGTGATGTAGTGTAGTTTGAGGTGGGTTGATATGAGTATTAGTATTATATATAGTGAGTGGGGTAGTGAGAATATATATAAGCGGATATAGTAGGGTAATATGATAGGGTATGGAGGTAGTAGTAGTAGTAGGTATATTATATTAGACGTTACACGTGTCCACCGGTCCAGGTTGGTGGGGGAGTAGTAAGGGAGTGATTTGGGTAGTGACGCGAGAGCGTGCGTGTTCCACTTTTATTTGGCTATTCTTAGGCATTTCGAGGCGTAAGAGGGTGTGGGAGCTGGAGATTTGGCCTGAGTAGGAATAATATTCTTTTGGATCTGTCTTTCATTAGCATGCTTATCCTGACGAGGTGCCAGAATCCAACTACACTCTCTAGTTAGATATTTAATGGCAGCTTAGAGGGCGTAGTGTTTGGGGGTTGTGAATGAAAGCAAGATATTAGCAAAATTGTTGAGCATTTTAGATTGAAGAAGGTTATTGTAACGAAGTTAGATATACTTGTGTGTGAGAGGAGAAGAAATATATTTAATAGTATTTTATAAAGTAAAAATTGAAAAGAGCAAAGCATATTACAATAATATTATGAAAGTAAAAAATTGGTATATGAAGAAAGAAGGTAGTATTCGAATCGGTTGATGAGGTTGAGTGCAAAGATGTGTCAGCTAGTAGTGTGACATTCGATTAATAAAGGAAATGATGAATGTTAATGAAAGTTGGTGAAGTTTAATGAAAGAGTAACTGCCGCTAGATTAATAATGAATCGATCGGAAGTAACAAAGTCGCCACCTTAATAGATGGTGAAATTTATTTTACATCTGTTACCATTATTTTCAAAACACTCTGAAGTGGGAGGAACAGCTCCTCCACCTCTTCAATGTTATCAAAACACTTAATGAGGTGAGGGGAGCAGCTCCCCCACCTCTTCAATGTTATCAAAACACTTAATGAGGTGAGGGGAGCAGCTCCCCCACCTCTTCCATGTTATCAAAACACTTTGAAGAGGTGGGGGAGCTGCTCCACCCACCTCTTCAAAAAACTCTATGAGAATTAAATAAAAATTAAGATAATTAAAAGAGGTGGCGAGCTCTTTAAAAAATTCAAAACTTTTAAAAAGATGATATGAGTAATTCATATCATCTCTAAGATTATTAAAACTTTTTAAAAGAGGAAAAAAACTCTATAGGTTTAAAGGTTTTTTTTATCGTTTCTACTTTAAGTATTTTTACCATAAAAATATGATGTTTATAATTACTCTTAAATAAATATCATAGTATATATTCTGTAGAATTTTAAAATTTAATTAATGTATGTATTTTTATATTTAATCGACTGTTTAATTATATTATTTTATATATTAATTTAATATATAAAAATGAATAATTTAGATAATTATGTAAAAGTAGATAAAGGGGCCTTTGGAACTATTTTTTTTTTCATGATATTAAAAAAAAAATGTTTAAAAAGATATTCAAAGAATAATATAAAACTTCTTTTTTTTAATTAAATTTATTCAAAATTAAAACAAAAAAAAAAAAAAAAAAAAAAATTATGAAACAAACAATATTTTAAAATTGAGATTTTTTTAAAAAATGATATGAAAAAATAAATATTTTTTTTTACAATTTACAATAATGATTTAAACGGAAAAATTGTAGATTTTTGTCTGGTCTTTCAATCATAAAGCAAATATCGAACGCGTTAATTTTTTTACATTCTTGTGGAATAATTTATTGTGATTTAAAAACTGAAAATATTATTTTTAATAACGAAAAATACAATGAAAAAAAATAATATTATAAATGACAATCGTATTTTCGTTAAGTTATGTAATAAATTTTAAAATGTATGGGTAACTTATCAAAGTCGTCAATAACACATTATTCTACCACGGCTCATCAACATATTTTTAAATTTCTCGAGAAATGAATCGCGTCGCTCTCGTGGTCCGGCAAGGGGGCAGGTAAGCGTGCAGGTTTCGGAGGCCAGGAAGCCCCGGGAGATTTTGATATTTTATTTATTTAAGTTATATTATATATATTTTATTATATTATTTTTTATTTTTTATTTTTTATTATTATTTTTTATTTATATATTATATATATATATTTTTAATTTATTTTTATATATTTGTGTACCGTTGTTTGTTGTATTATAATAAATTAATTATAATATATATATAATATATTAATATATAATATATAGGCTTGAGCGGCTTTGAGTGCGCCTGCGCCTATGCGCCGGACCTTGGTGCCTTGAGCGCCCTATATTTGTTCAGCATTCATCGCCTATCGCCTTTCGCGGCCGGGCGTTGCTAATCTTATGCAAAAAAACTTTGTCGAAATAAAAGCATCTTTATAAGGGAAAAAACAATTTATAATTTTTGATTAACACCGTAAATATTCACCACGATCTCCCTTTCCTTCTTCATTTCCTTGGCCTTGTTTTCCCACAAAGGAAGTTCCAGCACAGCCTTGAAAAGGTTGAAATTTTCAGTAGCCATATTCCATTATTTGTAGTTAAAACTTAATAAATATGTATATATATATTAATAAAAAATAATATATAATTATTATATATATATATATATAATTTAATAATATATAAATTATTATTTATATATATAATAATATATATATATTTAATATGTATATATATTAATTATATATATATATATATTATGATTATATATATAAAAGTTTTACACTGGTTTTCAGAATGATGATACAAATTTGCCACGCTTCTAAGTTCTAACTTTTAAGGGTAAAAAAAAATGCTCTTTTCCGTTCATAGCGCGGCTTAGGCGGCAAGAGAGATTGGCAGTCGCTAATTGTTAGCCGGCCTTTTTAAAAATTGAGTTGGCGCCCAACAAATTTTGAAGTGACGTCATAGCGGCATAGGCGCAACGGCCCAGCTCTGATATATAATATATATAATATATAATATATATATATAATATATATATATATTAATATAAATATATATATATATTATATATTATAGTGAATATTTATATATAAATATATATATATATATATTATATATATTATATATATATATATATATATATTATTATGTATATATTATATATTATATAATAGTATATAATATTATAATATATATATTATATATAATTTATTATATATATATAATTATATGTTATAAAATTCCTTTCTAATCATCTTTTTTATATAGTTGTCAGAAAGATTAGATATAAAAAATGTTATAGTAATAAACTTTAGATTTTAAATTTTGTATTTTATAATTTAGTAAAATAATAATTATAGATAAAATATATACTA
This sequence comes from Trachelipus rathkii, assembly GCA_015478945.1. Lineage (NCBI taxonomy): Eukaryota > Metazoa > Arthropoda > Malacostraca > Isopoda > Trachelipodidae > Trachelipus > Trachelipus rathkii. Next base: position 27,007 of record JABUQX010039631.1, read on the forward strand.
TTTAAATATTATTAAAATTAAAAGGAGATTACAAAAAATAAAGAATAACAAAATAACAATAAAAAGATCGCACCCCAAAATTAATATAATTAAGAAGAATTAATGAAAAATAATAAATCAAAGAATAAGAATAGAATAAAAATCTGTTTATACAGTTAATTTATTTAAAATCTGGTCAGTCGAAGTGAATATGAGAGAGGCACATTTAGATCGTCGATCGAATATAGAAATAAAAATGAGTAAGGTTTTAGTTGCTATTAACACATGTGTATACATAAAGTTCATCCTATTATACTAAAACAGAACAAAATGTCAAAAGAGGAAGAAACTGCAAAAAGAAATTTGTATCATACATGGATAAACAACTAAACATGATAAAGGCAACTAATTATGATAATTAAAGGAAAAAAAGAAACAAATGAAGAAAGAAAAATGAATTTAAATAAGAACCTAAATTTAGTCGATAAATAAAGTCGATATCTAAAGGATAAAAATTATTTAGACTTGGAGGAAAGATGGAAGCAGTATCGCATGAACAGGATAAAACTAGAAATAGCAACAAAATAATAGGAGGTTTAGCAGGTGAACCACTAGAAGTATTTATGTCTTTGGATGAAAAAGAATTATGGGCAGATAATGGACTATAAATAAATGTAAATACTATAAAAGAAATAATAATTGTAGAAAAGAGGAAGAAAATTATCTTAAAGTAAAACTTTGGAGATTGAATAAATCAGTTTCTGAGTGACAAGATGCGTGCATATGTTATGTGAGGTATTTATCATCTGACAAAAACACATTAATTAAGTTTAGGTCTAAAACGAAGTAAAAGCGAACCAACACTATTATAAAGAAATTCAAGTAATGATAGAAGGAATATTATGTACCCATGATAGATGATAGTTTTATGGGTAGGAATACAAAAATTGAAAACAATCTAATTGATAGATTAAAACACTGTTTTTTAAAAGCGATACAGTTGAGTCTTTTACTGAGAATTCATGTAAATATTTAACTGTTATTGCATCAGGAAGAAAACATGATTAATAATGGAGCAAAATCAGTTACTGGGAGAAGATTAGAAATTTAATGAAATTAAAAAAAGAACATAGAATAACTTTCTAAAAAAGAAGTAAAGGAATACCAACAATTAAGTGAAAATTAAAATTGGATGGCAAAATAACAGACAGATTTAGAACTTATATAGTTAGTAAATAATGAGCAAGGGAGAAAAAGAACTGAGTATTAAAGACTATAAAGAAACTTTCATTAGTTATTGATAAAAAATATACTCAGAAATGAAGTATTTATATGCTGTAGAATGGCCCCGAGGGCTAACAGGGTATTCAATAACAGATTGTGATACCTTCTTTTTGCTAATAGAGAAGATCTAGTAAACACAACTAGGAATTTTAATAAGTTTGTTGTGATAGATCAGAATAGGAAATTTTACCATTAATGTGAAATCAAATAAATTAACCAGATGTTATCATTCAGTATACAAAGAGAGGGCAAGTAGTGTGTTAGAATGGGATTTGAAACCAAGATTTATATACCAAAAATTGAGGGAAGAAATACTAGGAGGTCTATATATTACTATAATTTAAGAAACAGATAGTAAGACACTTGTAGATACTCGAATGTCAGGAAGAGACATATTCAAAAATTAGAAAGTATGAGGATTTTATTATTCAAAGCAATAAGGAGTAATATTTAATAAATAATGATAGAAAATACAAAAAATAGAATGGGCAAACAGTAATGATCAATTTGTGCTGATATATTTATCAAAGATTACATAATAAAAAAATGAAAATTATATGTGTAAGATGAGTTGGAAAATTTGGTAAGCATGAATAAAGGAGCGTTTAAAAACCGGAGCAAATGTAAGATAAAAGAATATAAATTTGAAGAAGCAAATAAGTGAAGAATAGTTTTTAAAAAAAAATTCCTTTAATCATCTTGTTCTTATTGTTCAGAAAAGATGATTATAAAATTAATAAGGATTAATTAATTTGAACATGTTTATATTTAGCAGAAGTATCTAAAGTGAATTTATAGATAAAATATACTATTTAATATTATTTAAAGATTTGATTGATTAAAAACAAAAACAAATATAACATGCTTAAATATAAAAGGATCAATAAAAAGTTGAAATAAAAGATTGATTTGGAGTATGATAATATGAATATATAAGGTCAGATAAGGAAATAGAATAAAAATCGTATACATAATTTAATTAAACATCTGCAGTCGAAGGTTGAGAGAGCACATTAGATGTCGTCATCGCGGAAAAGACCTTTATATAAAGAAATTAAGAATAGTTAAAGTTTATTTGCTATTAACAATAATATTATATAATATATAATTATATATATATATATATAATATATTAACATACTCTATATATACCTATATATATTATATATATATATATAGTATATATAATATAATATATATGAGTATATATAATATATTATATATATATTATAATAGTATATATTATATATAATAATCTTATTATACATTACATT
>JABUQX010039632.1:5000-10000 GCA_015478945.1 Trachelipus rathkii
TATATATATATATTTATGGATCATATTATATTATATATATTTCTTTGTATACCTGAAAAAAATCAAAATTAAAACTATGATAGCTATTTTTAATTCTTTCCTTTCAATTCAATGTAAGCTCAAGTTAATTTACTCTTTAATTAAATAATATCATATATGATATTATATATATATATATATATATATATAATATATAATATATAAAAATATATATATATATATTATATTATATATATATATATATATATATATATAACTATATATATATATAGTATATATTAAAAGGAGGTAAATGAAAAATATAGCTTGAGCTTACATTTGCAGATAAAAGGAAAGGAATTACAAATATGCTTATCTATCATAGTTTTATTTTTCCTTTTTTCAATGAAAATATTTTTATAATTTTATCTTATTTATTCTTGGGACTGTTAAAACTTTGCAGTCCACTCGAGACCAGCTTGTTCCTGATTTACGTGTAGCTCTGTGGAGTGTGTTCAGTCATTGCAGAAATATAATACCGGATACAGGACTCCAGTGACGGCTGGTTCAGTTAACATACCGAGTAACCGACTAGTTTAATATCTACTGGCGATTACGATTGTTTCGCTTAAATATGTAATTTAACTAATTAACGATTTTATAATAGCTATTACTAAAAGTTAGTATTGGGGGTACACACTACAAGCTTTTCTTATGATAAGTTGTCTGGCATCCTAATAACACCTTAAATATTAATATCATTTTTATTACTAAAATTTAACAGATATTATCTTAAAGATCCAGACTTCCAGAGTCGTCCAAGTATCAGTTGTCTACCATCCAATTTAAATTAATTTCTTTGTTAGGAATCAATATTTATTTTGTACTTAAATAAGAAATCATTTTGAAGATTCCTCGCTTCCAATTAAATACTTATAGTTATTTTTCAATTTTTATTACGAAAAAACTGAGATGTTTATGATTATGTTTAACTTTTCTAGTAACGCGAATTTTCTTTTATTAATTTATTCACACTCGACAAAAAGTCAAAAACACCCCCAGTCACTCAAGCAACATCAACGCTTTCTAGTACAACTTCAGTCTTCAACATCTTGGAGTTGGAAATGTGAAAGTTGAAGAACCTGAAGAAGGTGAGCAGTGTGCGGATTTCTACCACTTTTTCTACTGTACATACGTCTGCTTCATATTTATAAATTAAAGCCTCTCTCTCTCTCTGCTCTCTCTCTCTCTCTCTCTCTCTCTCTCTTCTCTCTCCTCTCTCCTCTCCTTCTCTCCTCTCTCTCTCTCTCTCTCTCTCTCTCTCTCGTCTCTCGTCTCTCTCTCTCTCACCTCTCTCGTTCTCCTCTCCTCACCCTTCCCGTCACCCTCCTTCTCTCTCTCTCTTCTCTCTCCTTTCTCTCTATATATATATATATATATATATAATCTATATATATATATATAATATATAATATAATTATATATATATATATATATATATATATTATATAATATATATATTATATATATATATTGGACAAAGTTACTTAAACGGACACACGGAACGGGAGATCGGATAAATTTTTTTTAATCTATATATATATATATAATATTATATATATATATATATATATATATATATATATATATATATATATATATATTATATATATATATATAATATTATAATATAATTATATATATATATTATAGGTTAGTATTAAACCATAATACTGTAAAATACCTAACAACTGCTCTTTGTTTAAGAACGCAAATAAATCTGTTAACACCATCATTTTCTGCCGTTGTAAAATAAAAACATCGTACATCCCTAAAAACTTTGTTATTTCATTATTTTTTTATTTTATGTTAATTTTAATTTATTTATACTTTTCATAACTGAAATTTCCCCTGATTCCAAAAAATGTATTCCGTTTTAGCGAGCTATCCGTGTTTTTTTACTATGTCGTCGCCTAACCTTGAAGCTCATATATCTATATATATATACACCCAGAAAAAATATATATACATTAGTATACATATCTAAATAGAGATTGTGTATATATATAATTATATATATAATATTATATATAATATATATAATTATTGGATTATAATATATCAAATTATAATCGGATTATATTATATCGCAAAATCGTAAATATCGAATATCGATATTTTTGGCTCGAAATATCGATTCCAGATATGACTATTTTTTTAAAAGTTATAATTTCTCGATTTATCGATATTTTTTTAGATATCGGGCATCCCTAATCCGAAACTAATTAAACCTCAATATTTTATAGCTAGTGTTTTTATTAATCTTCGGTTTTACATTGGCCGAAGAGGAAAATAATGTAAATGAAGAGTTTTTAAGTCTTAGATTTAGATACTTCACTTACTGCATGAAAGGTGTTCCCCGAGGTTTCGAATATTTAAGGTACAATAACATCGTTGTTGTCCTTCCTCATTAGTTTTAGATGGTATAACAAAGCATTTGATGGTCTAGGCCTAATATAATTCAACTGATTCTATAATATTCCTCTGAAATTGGTCCAATTTTTTTTTTCCTTACAACTATCCTTATCACCTATTTTTAATGCAAATGACTTTCAAATCTTAAAAGAATGTAACTTATGTACATATAAAACTCACCTAGAATAAATAAGGGATTAAAAAAATAAATATTTTCATTTAATTTTAAAATCTAAAAAAAAGTGGGTTAGAAAGAACTTATAGAAAAAAATATTGTTTATGCGGTTGATATTTTTTGATTTGAAAATGTAAAAAAGAAACACATTCAAAGCATCACTCTCGGCCACTATCAAGATAACTGTTTCAATCAATTTTACAATCAAAGAATAAATATATTTCAATATATATAATATATATATATATATATATATAAGTATATATATATATTATATTTATATATATAATTATTATATATAACTATATATATATATATATATATATATATATATATATATATAAATTATTAATATATATATATATATATATATATATATATAATATAAGTTCAGCGGTGGTTCAATGGTTTAAAGCGAGTCTTGCTTAATTAAGAATTGCAGTTTTCCCCAATCTCAAAAGCGAGGTTTAAATCCTTCGGAAATCCGGTTTACCTGAACGGACAACCAAAAATTGCTGTCCGTTGGAGATTTTATATAGCCATACTTTAATTACATGTTACGTGTATAGTGACTTAAGCTAAACTCAATACCCAAAAAAACATAGACGAACGCATATAATAGAACAAGTCCTGGTTATAACATGCCAAAAATCACACCCTCTCTTTTGCTTCAAGCAAATAATAATGCTCCGACCATCCTGATTCAACACCACGTCCAAAGATAAAATATTTCAAAACATATATATATATATATATATATATATACTATTATATATATATACTTATATTATATAATAATATATAGTTTATATAATATATATATATATAATATAATATATATTCTTTCTTTCTTTATCTTCCTCTTTGCCCAAAACTGGGGTAAGGTGGTGTCAGCATCGAAAAGAAAAAGCACGTAAAAGAATATCGACAAAGTCGAAAGGAAGCCCAGCCTTACCGCCCCTTTGTACCTTTTAAATTAGTGGAAGCTCGTCACAGACAGAAAATCCAACCTAGAGCTTCACGGGACCGCCGCGGACCCTCACTATGGTAACGTCAATGTAAGGGTTCAATCCCTTGGCCCAGTGGGGCCACAACCAATGCCCCCATACTAACAAAACCCCACCATTCACTCCTTTATGCACCTTATTCTCGCCTCTGACAAACTCACATTTCTTCCTTCAGACAATTCGTTCACCGACTCAATCCACTTTCTCTTCGGTCTCCCCAGCAGGTCGGTTCCCACACAATTCGCCACTATACCAATCCGCTTAACCAACCGACCTATCATTCATCCTTTTCCACATGACGCATAACCATCTCCAACATAAACTTCATTTTATTCTCTCAATTTAACCCCTTTCTTCACACCACACAAACTCTCTAATACGTTCATTCCTAATTTTTACAAATCTTCTCACACCTAGCATGCCCTAAGATTGTCATCTGAACACATTGAACTTTAGATCTTATACTTCTTATTCCAGACAATAGTCTCACTAATATACATAACCACAGGTAACAACATACCCTCATGTAAGACCCTACACCACTCAAGACTTAGTCCCTTTACATTCACTCAACGATTTAAATTGCAGCCAGCACACCTGCATTTACACAGACTTTCCTACTCCTCTGTATCATCCGTTCCCTTCTCATCCAACACAATACCCTAAATTTTAAACTTCAACTTGTTCCAGCTGTCAACCGTCATCTAACATTAACTTCAACACTGAGGATGTCCTCACTCACACAACCAAACCTTACTCTTATCTACGTTTACTTTCAACCCTCCTTTTACACACCCTGCAATCTCTTAACCAATCCTCTCAAACTCTCTTCAGATTGCCACAACAGAACCAAATCATCGCATATAATAGGTAGGGCTAACCCTCCACTCTCTCCATTCTACATTCATTCTAACACCATGTTAACCATACCACCGTCGAATTCTTCATTACACGCATCCATATTCAAATTTGAATAACCAGGAGACATATATATAATATATATATATATAATATATATTATATATATCTATATTATATATATGATATATATATATATATTATATTATATATATATATATATATATATATATACGTATATAATGTATATATTGCCCAACCCAATTTAGGGAGTTATAGCTATCGTAGCCCCATTAAACTTGGTACCCATCCTTTTGGTAGTGTTACCTAGGGTACGCCGAGCATTTAAAGTTCCTGAATCCCCTCAGAGGGAGGTGTTTGACCCCAAAATAGGCTTTGATAATTATAACGATATACTGGGGAAAAAGTTCGAAAATAAATAAGTAAATATAAACAATATAATATAATACACATACACCCTACACTCACCGTATGGTGGTTGTAGG
>JABUQX010039632.1:15000-17500 GCA_015478945.1 Trachelipus rathkii
TATTGACTTGCAATATCTTTCAAAGGCCGTGTAATCCCCACAATAAGCTCATTCATTGATTTGGCTCAGATATGCAATGCTTTCTACTTCGTGAATTTTATGCAAGTCGTTGCCCCCCACCAGATGAGAGCGTATGTTTTTGATCTAACATCACTACGCAACAGACACCCCATAATATATATATATTATATATTAATATATATATATATATATATATATATATTATATATATATAATATATATATATAATATTTATATATATATATATATATAAATATATATAATATATATATATATATAATAAAAACTGTGAACACAAGACAAAATCATGGCCTTCTAGGAAAACTACGACCTGTCAGTGGACCCATCGAGAAAGGTCCTTGGGTTACTCGAGCCTAAACGGACTAAATTCGCTGGCTGCCAGGCCTTCGGCGGTTTGCCACGGAAGTTATCTATTAGTAGCAAAAGCCGCTAATCATGTACTCATTAAACGTCTCAGTGGGACGAAGCAAGTGTTAATATATAATAGCTCACATTCTTCGCTCCACCCAGGCTCCAACCTGGGCCCACTTGCGTGCTAGGAGAGTGTTCTCCTCTGGCTATATATATATATATATATTATATATATATAATATTATATATATAATAATATATATATATATTATATTATATATATATAAATATATAATATATTATAATAAGTAATTCAAGTGTAATATTGGATGCCCGTGGGAAAATTTTGAATAAAATTCCCACGGTAAAAGGGGTCGCACTACCCTTACCCTTAATGGTGTTAAGTGTGGAACTTTGTTAATGTTAACAGTTTTATTCGTGCGTAAGTTGTGTTAGGTTTGTGTTATACATTATTTTCTTAGTTCAGGTTATGCTACGTGTAAGCTTTATTGATGTGGAAACTTATACGTTAGATGTAATAATTCGCTGGTTAGTATAAAGAACTGCATTTTTTGTGCTGTGTTTATCCGAAATGATACCGAAATGCGACGTAAACAATAGTGGTTAATGTAATTAACATGATATGTTAGAGATATGCTTGAAAAAGTGTGAATAGGTTACGTTTTGCACGCTGTGCTAGGTACTTTACTGTTGTTAAGTATGGAATTTTGTTAATGTTAGTAGTTTATTCGTGCATAAGGTGTGTTAGGTTTTGTCATTGTACATTATATTCTTAGTTCAAGATGCTATGTTAGCTTTTATTAATGTGAAAACAGTGTTAGCTAGCATATATCGTTGGTTAGTATATAAAGAACTTATTTTTGTATTATGTTTATCCGAAATGATACCGATATGTACCTGAATCAATAGATCAATAGATCAAAAGGCCATGGACGGGTGGGATAGGGAGGGGCGGGAACGGGTGGTTTGATTTACTGATTTACTGTTTTAAATGCGGTAAACTATTACACTTTACTATGATATTTTATTCAAAGAACTTATTTTTATGGTATGTTTGGATAAAACTTTGTTATTTTTTATGTTATGGTTTGGATAAAACTTTGTTGATGTTTGCAATTATTTGTTGGGACTTAGAAAGTTAGGTAAGGTCATGATAAATCTTTGTTAAATATTACTATGATAAATGTAAAACACTTTGTTACGTTAGCATATATTCGTTGGTCTGTATGATAATCGGACAAGTTATGATACATTTTTTGCTAAATGTTACTGTGTCAATGTAAGATTAACGTTAATATGTTAGAGATATGCTTGAAAAAATTATGTCAGGTTACGTTTGCCATGACATGTTAGTTTGTTTTACTTGGTGTTCAAGTGTGGAACTTTGTTAATGGTAACAGTTTATTCGTGTGTAAGTTGGGTTAGGTTTGTTCGTTGACAATTATTTCTTAGTCATGTTATGCTATGTAGCTTTATTGATGTGGAACTTTAATTACGTTAGAGTATATTCGTTGATCAGTATGATAATTAACCAGTGTTGTGATAAATGTTTTTAAATATTAACCCATGTAATAATAAAATACATTGTTGTGTTAGAGATAATTGTTTGACAAGGGGTGAAAGTTACGTCTTTGTATGATATGTTCTTAGTTACTTTTACTGTTGTTAAGTTTGGAACTTTTGTTCAAATGTTAACAGTTTATCATGTCTTAAGGTGTGTCAGGTTTTGTCGGTTGTGCATTATATTCATAGTTCAGCTTGATGCTATGTAAGCTTTTATTAATTGAAAACTTGTTACGTTAAGCAATAATATTCGTTTGACCAGTGTATAGAAGAATTTGTTTAATGTTGTTTATTGAATGATACTCGAAATATGACATGCATCAATAGATCAATAGATCGAAAGATCATGGGAGGGTGGGATTGGCATGGAGGGTAGGGTGGATGGTTTGATTTACAGATATTTACTGATATAGGGTATGTAAAACATGACAATTTTAGTATACAAAAATATGACTTGAATCATAGATTCAATAGACACGAATGGACAGGAGGGTGGTTGGGTGGTGGTTTGATTTACTGATTT
>JABUQX010039632.1:27500-32500 GCA_015478945.1 Trachelipus rathkii
CCCTTTGAGATCCTCCAAAAGCTTTCTTTAAAATGTTGAAACTCAAGAAGAAAAAAAATTTTATGACTCACTATCCAAACGATTTTTCCTGTTACCCGACGCGGTAGGTTAAGATAAAAAATTTGGATATTAAACATGCGAGCCGAGAAACAACTACGAGAAGTAAAATAAAGCCTCTACGCTGGCTCGGAGGAATAAAATTGGGGAAGGGAAATTAAGAAAAATACCTCCAACATACCCTTACCGCCTGCTAAAAATAAACAAAAAGTTCTATAGAAATTTGGGTGAATCAAAAGACATAACACCGAAGACCCCAAAATATTCAAATTCACCTCTATGCAGAAACGAACTAAAGCTCAAAATTGCTGTCTGTTAAAGTACTGAACCGCGTTGGGATGGCGCTCAAAGAATAAAGGAAGGAACATAGGAAGGCCTCTCCCGCGCAAATGGTATTTTAGTTTTTGTAAGTAAAAATTTAATCTTATAATTATTTGTTTCATTAAAAAAATTAGTTAAAATGTATTATAATTCGGCGCAGAATGATGTTATAGAATAATGGAAAATCAGATAGACTTCTTTTTGTCTTATGATAATGATAGGAATCTTGTGTATATTTAAATAAACGTTTACAATATGTAAGAAGGTGGGAATCCCCCATCCTTCGGTACTCTTATCCCCCAAAATCGGGTAGGGATGGAGGTTGAAGTGTGAAACAAAGATGCGTGTAAACGGGCATGTTACCATGTGCCGTCATACGATATAAGAAATAGTCCTTTTTAAGAAAGGAAATTTGTAACTGTTTTTTTTAGAATAGCAAAAATTATTTGGTAAAAGAACTTTACAGCTAATGAAAATCGTATTTGTAAAATGGGCCTCTAAGGATGGTCACATTAACGTAGAAATATTCCTTTTTTTTAAAGAAAGAAAACTGTAATAAATTTAAGGGTATTAAAATTTATATTTTAAAATATCTATTTGTTAAAGACCTTGAGTCTGTGGGTATATTTACATGCGTGGAGATCTCCATATTTTAAAAAAATTATTGTATTTTATTTATTAAGTTTGATAATTAGATTAGGAAGATCTATCTAATTAAAATTATTTTTATAATGTTTTATGTTGCCGAGTTGTTATATTTTCTTCGAATTCAAACGAAAGTACTTTAAAATTTATCAGACCATAAGGGGGAGGAGCTATGAACTCTTTAGTCATCTGACGTCATCGCGAGTGGGTAGGCTTAAGGCACAGGCTGTATAGTACCAAAAAGTGGTCTCCAAAAATGAAATAAATTCTACGGAATGTTTCTGCCGACTTTAAAATTTTTTAAAAAAAATGTATTTTTTTTAGAATTGAAGGCTGGGTATTCTTGATCAACCGGAAATCACCATATGTACTAAGTATAGTACTATATAAAATAATGCTATTATAATCTTTATTGTAATTAATAAAGCTAGAACTCTTGGAGGCAAAAGCTATTCTTATGAGAGGAGAAACACAGCTCCAACCGTTATGTATTATTATGTACGGTAAAATTACTTACATTTTATAAGATAACACACACAACTGTTTTTATTCTTTTTGTTTATATTATTTAAAATCTTAAGTCAGCCAATAAGAGTCTTTTCCCTGTCCGGCAATATCTGACGCCAAAACGAGAAAAGACGTTAGTTCGGCCACGACATCAGAGCCGTTACCAAGTGCTCTTGGGGTTTTGTCCCTGGCACGCTAAAAATTATATTATTTTTGTAATAAAATTAAAGGTGTTAGATTATTATTAATGTTCGTATAATAAGATCTTTTAAGTGTCATTTGATACGCTAAGTTGATTCGCCAGTGAATAAAAAGATAAAAATTATAAAGAACGGTGATGAAGATTTAGTAAGGAACATGGCATTATATTATTTGCCCCACCTTGCAAACTGTTCTAAAATGAAATGTATATAATATGGGGATTTAAGTATTCACGAAAATATATTTAAAGGGTCTGTGGCCCACTCCTTATTTATTATACAAGATAAAAATTATCTATTATTATGTGTGAAAACAACTATATGAAAAAGAATATTAATAAAGAAAATAACATCAACTATTTTTCTATACACCTTCCATCTTATTAATTATTGTACCCGAGGAGGTGAGGGATTTAATTCTATGTTTATTTGATTAATGAACTCATCTACTCGTGCTACATATATATATATATATATATATATATATGATATTCGTATATATATATATATATATATATATATATATATATATATATATATATATATATATATATATATATATATATATATATATATATATATATATATATCGATATTTATATATATATATATATATATATATATATATATATATATATATATATATATATATATATATATATATATCAGGGTTTTGTATATATAAGGATGTCAGGGTATGTAGCTCCCACACAATATTTTTTAGTCTTTTAATAAAATAATTTAAATGGTAAAGTAAAATAAATTATTAGAATTTTATATGAAAGTGTAAAAAGAAACTGATTTATAAAATAAATTTAAAGAAAATCAACTACTTTAGTAATAACAATTATAATAATTAAATTCATTTGGAAATTTTTCCTTCCTACTCTGTTCCTAAGAGTAAATTTTAAAGCTATGGGCGTATGGGTAGATCTTCATATTTCATATAAAATATATAGGAAAAAGCCAAGCGTCATACCTTGCTGTTCGAGCGAAAAAATACGCAAATTTTCGCGAGTACGAAACTTTCGTTCACCCAGTGAAATCGTACGAAATAATTTGAAAAAAAGATTTTGAATCTCTCTCTCTCTCTCTCTCTCTCTCTCTCTCTCTCTCTCTCTCTCTCTAAAAAAAAAGTTTATCTATTATTATTATTATTATTATTATTATTATTATTATTATTATTATTATTATTATTATTATTATTATTATTATTATTATTATTATTATTATTATTATTATTATTATTATATATATATATTATATATATATATATATATATGAGTATATATATATATATATATATATATATATATATATATATATATATATATATATATATAGCTGCCTTTTACCCAATTATAACCTTTAATGTACGCCACTGATATATATATATATATATATATATATATTATATATATATATATATATTATATAATATATATATATTATATTTATATATATATATATATATATATATATATATATATATATATATATATATATATATATATATATATATATATATTTTAAAAGAGTCATAGGAATAATAATTCGTTTCACCTGAAAAGCTCTTCCCTGAATTGAAATTGAATTGAAAATTGCTTAAAAGGTAAAGGGAAAAAAAAGGAAGTAAATAAATAGATAAAAAATATTCTCTTCAACTTTTTTTTGCCGGTTTGTTTGTCAAAGTAATATAAATACACGTATCCTAAAGGGATAAAGGTAAAAACTACGTTATTGAAATTATTATTTTATCAGTAATAAAAGCAAAGGGAAAACAAGTCATTATTTTCCAATATTTCTTTATAAATTTTGAAAATATTTTGAAAGCGTTTGCCTCAATTTATTTGTACTCTCCAAAAGCCTTTTTTTCTTCTTTGCGTTTTCTCCCAAACGTGTTAAAAGTTTTTGAGTTTTAACAAAAGTTTAAAGCCTTATATGAAATTCTCTTTGAAAACCTCCTCTTTAGTTCTCTTTACAAACTTCTTCTTCTTCTTCTTCTTCTTCTTCTTCTTCTTCTTCTTCTTCTTCTTCTTCTTCTTCTTCTTCTTCTTCTTTTTCTTTTTCTTTTTCTTTTTCTTTTTCTTTCTTTTTCTTTTTCTTTTTCTTTTTCTTTTTCTTTTTCTTTTTCTTTTTCTTTTTCTTCTTCTTCTTCTTCTTCTTCTTCTTCTTCTTCTTCTTCTTCTTCTTCTTCTTCTTCTTCTTCTTCTTCTTCTTCTTTTTCCAATTTCTTTATTTAATTCCATACTTTTTATTTCAATTTTTAAACCCGAGTTTCTTTCTACCTTTTGCTCTTATTTAAAGTTTAAATTTAAAGCTCTATTCCATGGGATTCTTATCCTAAGATGCCAAAATGTCTTCCAATAACAATTCAATATTATATTTATCGCGCCTCTGAAACAAGTACACACACAAGCAATATATATAATATATATATATAAAAATAAATGTAATATGTATGTATGTATGTAATATGTAATATATATATATATATCTAATAATAATAATTTGTATGTGTATAATGTGCAATAATAATAATAATATGTAAGAATAATGATATGTAAAAATAATATCTAATAATAATTTAAATATAATGTAATAATAATTTTATTATCTTAATAATATTAAATATTTAATTTGTGTAACCATGACTGTAATATAAGAATAATAATATATAAAAACAAAAATAATAATATGTAATAATAATATATAATAATAATAATAATAATAATATATATGTATAATATATATATATGTAATAATAATAATAATAATAATATATATAATATATATAAATGTAATATATAATAATAATAATAATATGTATATGTATGTAATATGTAATAATAATATATGTAATAATATAATATGTAATAATATAATATATATAATAATAATAATAATATAATAATAATAATAATATATATATATATATGATGTTTGTGCGTGTGTGTGCGTATGTGCATATATTAAAGTTTTGAGTTGTAAAGCTTATTGTAAAGGAAATGTAATTTTGGGTCCAATTTTAATAAACTTCAAATATTACTGAGAAAGTCATTTGAAACGGACAGCTTGGAAATGGACTTCATTCAAACGGTTGCTTTTTCAGCATACTGCTTCAATATATATATATATATATATATATATATATATATATATATATATATATATATATATATATATATATATATATATATATATATATATATATATATATATATATATATATATATATATATATATATATTACGTTTGTGTGTGCACTTG
>JABUQX010039633.1:0-14122 GCA_015478945.1 Trachelipus rathkii
CAGAAAAGTATAATTTATTATATAGTTTATAGGTTCCCTTATAATAATTTTTTTTTATATATGGGTAAATATCATATATTTTTTTTTATATTACCAAAATATTTTCTAAAAGAGTAAAGCCCAGTATTTAATAATAAATTATTAACTATTCTAAAATAATTAATTTTTTTATATATAATTATTCACTCAATTACAAATCAAACTTGGCCATTTAGTACGATTTTTCGCTAATAATTTCAACATTTGGAAATTATTTGGTAATCTTTCATATATTTAAGTTTTTATTTAACCGGTATATTTCATGACTCAAATTTTCGACACTAAATATTACACGGTAAGTAATGTAATTTTAGGGTATACAAGGATACAGTTAAGACCCATTTATCATGTCAAATACTTCTCTACAAAAACTGCCAATGCAATGTAATACTAAAAAAGCGAAATTTTACTTTACCATAATAATTTCAACAATAAGTTTCAGGCTGAATCTTTAAGATCATCTATGTTAAAGGGTTCTTTAATTTTTAATTGGAAAATTTTTCATAATATTATTTTCTTATTGTTTTAATATAATCGCAAGATATTTTCTATTTGGGTTTTTTGTGACAATATGTGCGTGTTTGCTAAATAACTATACATATAAAACACACACATATCTGTAAACATTTATATATTTCTGAGTAAAAAGTATTCAAATAATATTTAATATTGAGATCTGAAATTTTTCAAGCATCCCTCTCATTACATTATTGGGCAGCAATGCAAATGTTATTAATTTGTTTGAGTTATAACACTATAAAAATTTCTAACAATTTGTATAAATCTTATTTCGTAGTATTTTCTTTGAAAGTTGGACGAGTCAATACTTTTGTGAAACTGGTTATAAATTCAAAAGCTAAAGCTTTATTAAATAAAATAATTAAATGGGTCTCGTTTTCATGGAAATCAAATTTCATTAGAATATAACAGAAAAGAAATTTTTAATTCAGTAATTTTGAAAGCGAGTTTGTTCAATTAAGTATATCTAAAGTTCGTTCCTTTGGGTATCTTAAATGGAAAATTTCATATTTTGTTTATTATAACTACCACTGCTACACATATAATTTCCTAATGTTCGTTTGACTGTTGGAACACTACTTTTTATAGAAATAAAATTTGGGATCGCTGGTCAGTTAAGGTTTATAGTTGCATTAAGTAAAACCCATTGTTTTTCCGTCAAATAAAAAACTGTCACTTTCAAACCATCGTAATCTTAGCATTTTTTTCCGGAAACATTCCCAAGGTCCTTAACGTAAAGAAAATCAAATGTATCAGGCCCGTTCTATTATTCGATACAGAACACAATTGGAACGTTCTCTTCATAAAGTACACCGGGTTCGCATCCTTAAGAGGATTTTATATTTATCCTATTTAAAATTTTCAAAGCCCGCCTCATTTGAACTAATTAGTTAGGGGTGCAGGATAGATCAGTCTGGCCTTTCGAATGATGTTGGGAAGGGTGGCGTCAGTTTTAAACTGGGTTACCATTTCCTAAAACTCTTTCATTTCACCTATCCTTTGATACGACAAGAAACAGTATTAGGTTTACTTCATTAAAACATTAGAGTACCGACTAATTGTATTCTTTTCAATATAGATATGAAACAAGTTCCAAGGAAAGAAGGGTAAGAAAATTTTTAATATTATTTAAGAATTAGGAAATCACTTCATGGGCGAGTATAATTTAATTTAAACTTTCCATTTACGGGACATGTGATAATTTGTATCCGATAAGATTTGAAATATTCTTTAACTAATAAACCCCACATATTATTATTTTTCGTCGAATTATAAGTATGTGGGATAAATATCCTTATTTGCTTTCCATTGATCTAAACCATTATAAAATTTTTTCAACATTCAACTAAAAAGGGACATTATCTGTCTGCAAATTTCATAATGTTATGAATGACGTAATTAGTTTTTAAAACAACTTCAATTTTTAGGTAAACTTCTTTTCATCAAAAATACCAAATGGTTGTGTTGTTTGTACCGATTTTTCATAGAGCCTTTTTCAACATTTTTCTGGCCAAATTTAGATCTTTTTTTTGAAAAAGTTGTTATCTTTATATAAAATATTAAGGGAGTTTTTTTTTAAACCGGGATTTTCAGGTCAGTTATGGGAAAAAAAACAATTAATGGTTTATACGTCCAATTGGAATAATTGGATACATAACTTTATTCCAAAAAAAAGGGGTCAAAAGAGATTTTATTAATAATATAGGTTGTTAGGGGTTGATTCTATTAATTGGGACGTTTATGTATATTAATAATGAATATCAATTATATTTGTTATTTTTATTTATACCCAAATAATTATAATATTATTAGAGACTCCGGCAATAATGAAACCTGTTATTATAAATTTATAAATAAATAATAATATATATGTATTATAACTCATTTATTTTATAAATAATTAATGACTTCATATTCTTAAAAAATTTTCATACCATATAATACAAGATTATATGTAATAATTATAATAAAGTATAAGTATATTTTTCCTAATAATTTTACTAACATTATTAGGTATTATTTGGGATAAACTATATACGAAGTAATAGTAATAAAACGGATATTTTCAAGCTAATTTAGAATATATATATTAAAATGTTTTTAAATTTGAGAAACAGCAATATCAAAAAGAGCAATGATATAAAAGTGAAATTTTAATTAATTAAGTATTAAATAAATATCGTCTTAAATTGACGTTTATTTTAATGAATATTTATATTAGTTAGTATATGTTCATATGTAACCAAATATTTATCAATTAAGTGTGAAAATCTGTTATGAATAAAAAATTTTATAACTTCTATAGCATTACGTACTATTTTCTTAAATTTATTGATCAATTACAATTTAGAACTGCTTTAAATAGTACGATTTTTATTTACTATAATTATTACAGATTTAGAAATTATTTAGTAATTTACTAAAACAATTGAAGTTTTTTAAACGGTATTTTCAGCAATTATGAGAAAAAGTTAAATGGTCTGCTATTTATGAAGATGCCTATTATTCTCAAATAACTTCACTTAATAAGAGAAAGAACACTATTTCTCAAGCATTAATAGTTTCAGAGATCGCTAACATGCATACGATAAGTTATTTATTCTTAACTGAAACTCTAAGTTAAACTTAGATTTTTGTATTTACTATAGAAATATTATTTTCATTAGATACTGATGCTTAAGACCAGTTTGCAGCATCAAAGTGATAAAAAAAAAAATATGGGAGCTTCTAACGAAAAAGGATACAAGATCGGCGATTTCTGAATTTAAATTTATTGTCACAGAATGGGATCACAAATAAATAAAAGACTCGTAAAAGAAGAGATATAACGGTAATTTTTCCTTGAATGAATTTCAGACTCGTTTATATACAGTAGTTATAATATGTGTAATGTTAATCGTTTAAAAAAGATGGGGAGTTTTATTAGAAAACGCGGAGGATACTAATTTTGATAAATGGAGACAATTACGAAAAATGAATAAGCTGTCTTTCAAGGACACAAGCATGAATTGAGAAAATGATGATCAATTTTTCAAAAAGGGCGTTTCTGTAAAAAAGAGAGATTATTTTTGAGAGCTTCCTTTCTTGGATTCTCTTATAAAATAATTGGGAACGGGTTTTTCTTCAAAAATCTAAAATTTTGCTTAATATTTGTTTCCTTCTTTCTTTATATACCAAATATCTCATTAGTTGTTGGAAAATCCTGTTTAATAAAAGTCGAAACAGAAAGCTACTATAAGCTTTTGTTTAAAATTTCAGCGATTACAATACTTTAGTCTAAACTCTTTTAAGTCTACAATTTTTCTCTCTAAATCTCTTCAACCTACTTGAAATTATCTTTGTTAAATCATAAATCATTTGAGTTTTCATACTGCGGTATTTTCAGCCATTTGAAACAAATAATGGGTGTTTTCTCATTGATACATCGCAACTTCAATGCGCAGCAGAGAGTCATACTCTTACTTCTATTTTATCATTCACTCTTTTTAGGTGTTTAAATTGAGCCCGATTTCATCAATAGGAAAAATTCAATACATTTGCTTTTTTATATAACCCCACTAATATTCTTTCAGTTAGTTGTCTTGCAATATCACTCTGTTTTTCATAAAAATTTTCAACCCTTCTAACATTTCTGCCCAAACTTTTCTTTTAAAACTTTCTAAATTTTAATTTTCAAACGTTCTATTGTTAATTTCCTATTGACTTAATCCTTGAATTTCCAAATGTTCTGAAAATAGGGACTCCTCTTAAATCGTACTTTTAAGGCTTCTAAATTTGTAATGTGAACTTTAAGAAAAGGGTAACTTTTAGAAGTTAAAACTTTTTAATTCTAAACTACAGGTTTCCCCAGATTCAAATGGATAGATACTGGTATATTCAAAGCCAAAGTATGTGAAATTCTTTAACAAACGTCCAATTACGACCACCTAAATCTATTCCTCTATATCAATCACTTTCTTCCTGTCTTCTTTGTGACAAGTTGCATTCAATTGAAACTCATTACTTTCTCTTCTCAAAATGCCCCTGAAAATCATATCCTTGCGTTAAATACACCTTCCAATTTTATCTGCTACTTAACAATACTCATACTTTCACATTGTCTTTCCATCTAATTTTCTCGGTAAACAATTGCGTACTTTCAGAGTTCTAAAATTTTGTAAATGGTGAAAATCTTTAAATAAACAGCTTAATTGTAGAAGTTAAATTTTCTTATTGACACTCGGGGAATACGGGAATTCTGCCGTGTGTGTTTGAGCCTCAGCAACGGCATCCTCGGTTTGGTGAAGATCGATCAATTCTAAGATCATCTTTCCAGCAGACAGATCAGGTCTGGTCTTGACCGCCTCTTGCAAAATTGACATTCTAAATGCAAGAGCAAACTATATTTTTCAAATCGACCTGTAATAATACCCCTCTCGTTTATAAACCTCAATTTAAGAAATTACTAAATCAATTTCCAAATGGTTGAACATTTAGGGTAAAAATCGTACTTTTTACGAGTTCTAAATCTTGTAATGTGAAAATTTAAGAAAAGCGTAATTTTAGAATTATAATCTTTTTTTACTCTAAAACAGGTTTTCCCCAACTAATGAAAATCTTTGGTAAAATAATCAAAAATATTGAATTTCAATTAAAAACGTCAATTTTTAAGACACCGCCTAAAACGCTATTAATAACATTCACTTTCTGCTTTTTGAATACTGCTAAATATTTAGTGCAAGAACATTAATTTTTTTCAATGCTTGAACACATACCGTTAAAAAACTCTCGAACTTCTTATAGCGAATTACAAAATAATTTCAAAACTGTTGAAATTTAGAAAAAATCGTACTCTTTAAGAGTTCTAAATTTGTAATGACTATTAATAATTAAGACAAAGCGTATTTTTAGAAGTTAAAATTTTTTTATTAAACATCGATCTTTCCAACTTTGAAATATTTTGCTTAACTCTAGTTAAAGCAAATTTGAATTCATAAAACAAACGTTCAATTAAGTTTATTTAAATCTGTTTTTCCTTGCGAATGTCATTTTCTTGCTTTTTGAAATTCGCATCTTTCAAACTGAACACACATTATTTTTTCCAATGCTGAAAATACCGTAACAAACTCAATTTTAAGATTTTACTCAAATACATTTTACCATTCGTTGAAATTTAGGAAAAAATCGTCCTTTTAAGAGTCTTATGCCTCCAATTCTATTTAATTTGTATATGAGTTTGTAAATAACTTTGCTGGATAAGAAAAGATCCATTTATAAGTTGATCAAAAAGCAAGTAGTAGGAAGAGAAGTTAATAAATTTTCTTCAAACGACTCGACGATAGAATGTGAATATTTGTATTCAGTTCACAAACTAAAAAGCTGAAATTATTATTTTTGGTTAAATAAATAAAATTAACAAAAATTATAGTTTGCGAATAAGTGATTATTAAAAGGGACGATATTTGTCAACAAGGGTAATTAATAGAAACAGCCTTTAAAAACACATATGGTAAAATAAATCACATGCTTTTTTTCTTTGCTTTTTTGTATATCAACTTTATCCATCTATCACGAACACGATTTTTAAAATATAGGAGAAAAATAAATACGGTTAAAAACTCAATTTGAAGAATTACTAATATAAAAAATAAATAGTATGGATATTATTTAAGAAAAATAAAGTCAACTTTTAAGAAGGTTCGAATTTTCGAATGTGAAAAATTTAAGGTGGAAAAAGGCGGGTACTTTTAAACATTTAATTTTAATTATATATAAGACATGTTGTTATATCAACCTAATGAAATAATGTTGTATAAAAGTTCCAATAATCATAGTACTGAAATTTTCATTAAAATCACAACGATGCAAATTTAAGACACCTAAAAACAAATTTAAAATAGATAATTACCTTATTATTTGTGTTGGAAAAATGTAGGCACTTTCACAATCGAAACACAACAAACATAACAAACATTTACATGCCCATCCCACATCCCAATATTTACCTGGTGTTAATCAAAAACAACACAAAATTATAATAAATTTAACAAACATAATCAAATCATTCAAAACAAAATGTTTTGGTTATAAGAAGAAAAAAAATTCAGTAAATTGTGAAAAAAAGTTTCTAATATCATACAACCCAGAAGTGAAACAAAATCTTAAGAAAAAAAGGCGGTAATTTTAGAAGTTAAAATTTATTTATCTGACGAGATTCTTTTAAACACGTTAATGAATAAATAATAATAATAATAATAATAATAATAATAATAATAATAATAATAATAATGATACTTATAACATAAAATCGTTAGCAGCATTATCATTGTTAAAAATGAGAAAAACTGTTAACAACAATTAATAATAATAATAGCATATAAGAATTACCATTATTCGTCGTAGAAATAAACCCTAATGAAGGTAGAAATGTGCGCGTTAGTATTTTGAAATAAGAAACTTTTTATATTTCTACAAAAAGATCCAATTTTGGGTGACTCTTAAACATTTTTAGGGAGATTTTTCCACTCATCAGTGCCCTTATATAAGATAGCTTTCCAGAATTTCGTTAGGGCGAGTTTTGGTTTGGCTAGGGAAAGGGAGTTTGTGCTACGGAGATTGTTTGCTTTCAAAGCTTGGTTAGGTACAATTGTTAGTCAAAAGATCATTTGCAATTCCATTTGTTACTTTAAAATGTGACTACTTACTTTAAGGGTGGACATATCATGAAGTTCTAGAATAGACAAATTTTTGATTAGTGGGGTTGTGTGTTCACAATAGTTTGGAAGGCCCTGATATTACACGAATAATTTTTTTTTTTCATAATGATTAGAGGTTGTATCAAGCATTCACTTGCTCAGCCACATGCTGAATGGCAGTAGAGTAGATGAGGGTAAACAAGACTATTGGAAAGATTTGTAAGATATATTTTGGAACAAAACTTCTTATTTTAAGGAATGCATAGTTAGCATAGGATAGCTTCTAATAAGACTATTTATGTGTTATTTAAGAGAGCTTGTCATCAATGATAACATCTAATAACTTGGCAGACGCTACTCTATTTATAATTACATCTTTTGCTCTTATATTTAGTTGAACATGGTTCTTTTGATTTGTTATTCCTAGGTAATTTTTTTTGTAGGTTTAGGAACAGTCTGTTTGCCTCAACCCATGTTATAACGTTTTTCAATTCATTGTTTACTTTTCAGTTAAGTGTCTCAATATTACAGTCTGATATTAGGATTGCAGTGTTGTGAGCATATTGAGAGTGTATTGAAATGTGACAATTTTGAAAGTCATTCGTATATATATAAAAGAATAGAGCCCTGAGAGAATAGAGCCCTGAGAGACACCTTGGGAAATTGAGGCGTGTGAGGATGATGTGTCTCCTAATCGAAAATATTGTGTCTGGTCAGATAAATATGACCGAAACCATTGTAGTGAACCATTAGTAATACCAAGACTTTCTAATTTGCTTAAGAGTAGGTTATGTGGAACTACATCGAATGCTTTCGAGTAATCTAATAGTAATAGTACACACGTTGGTTTTTCGTTTAGTGCTTTGTATAACTTTTAAGTAAGAAAGATAGGAGCATCTTCTGTGTTGTGGTTTGTGGTAAGCCAATATGATTTTGAGAGAGACGCCCATTATCCTTCTCTCTAATGGTGGTCTGTATACTCCTAATAAGTTTATTGTTTTAGACCCCTCTCTAAAAGTTACGCCAAGACCTTCAATGTCAGAGTTAGTGATTGAGAGTTTCTTTGCTTTTAAGCTCCTTTTAATAAGTACTGAGACACCCCTCCTTCAATTTCTTTACGCCAAACATTGAACATGTCATAGCCCTAGAGCGCATACAAGTCTTTATAGTCTTTTAGAAACGCCTCGGTGAGGACAATACAAGACAAACTAGCTCTAAAGGATGAAAGGAGGTACGAAAATTCATCATGGTGTTTTGGAAAGCTACTTATGATGATAAAAATAAATTTCAGGCCTTCACGGTTTTTATACAAATCATTTAGCTCATTTTGGAATAATAATAATAATAATAATAATAATAATAATAATAATAATAATAATAATAATAATAAATAATAATAATAATAAATCGAGATTTAACCAGATTATTTTCTTGAACATCAGGATCAGTTTTCAAATCTATCCTTTCATAATAAATGTTTTTTTTAGGTTTTTATTTT
This sequence comes from Trachelipus rathkii, assembly GCA_015478945.1. NCBI lineage: Eukaryota > Metazoa > Arthropoda > Malacostraca > Isopoda > Trachelipodidae > Trachelipus > Trachelipus rathkii. The sequence goes on from JABUQX010039633.1 coordinate 8,731, forward strand.
CAAATTTAAGCTTGTACGTAAAAGCACATTTTTTTTCCCCAAGTACATCAGGTTGAAGTACAAGTACTTTTGATTTTTAAAACCAAGTACAAGTACTCAAAAATTTATGCTTAAGACCAAGTACTTGTACTTAGACCCAGTTCATATATACCGTATATATATATATATATATATATATATATATATATATATATATAGTATATATATATATATATATATATATATATATATATATATATATATATATATATATATATATATATATATATATATATAATGTTTTTAATTAGTCTAAAGTGAAAATGTATAAAGATCATTATAATTTTAAATATTACTCTTGAGGGCCGTTCAGGTTATACTTTCCACCCTATATTATTGTCGATATATTTTAAGGACTATTAAAGAGTTTTCCACAGACATTAAACTCATATGGGAATACCCCCACCCCCTCCCCCTCCCTTCTATCTTTTTCAGAGGGGGGATAGAATGGGTATTAAAAAGCCCCCCCCCCACCGTCCCTACTTCTTTAGAACTACCTTTTTAAGAGACTCGTTATTCCTCTGTTAATAATCATTTTTTTTTGTCCTGCTTTTATGAAGCTCTACTTATTTTCTTCTAAAAGGGTCCAATAAAAGTTCGAAACTTTGAAATTATGAGGCGATGAATTAGCTTAAATGGTGATTTAATACCCCTCTTTTACGTCGCACACACACACACACACCAACACACACACACACGCACGCACACAAACAAACAAATTCGTACATTCCTGTGTGTGTCTTTCTTTATGTTTTTATGTTCATGTCTTTTAGGTTTTTTATTCTGCTTTGTGTATCTTTGTTAATGTTAATTTTATTTTTTTTCTTAATTATGTTTGTTATTTTACGGGCGGGGGGGAGGGGGAAGGTTTATAAATAACTTTTCCATTTAATTTTTGTAAAGTTTAGAAATTCAAATTTGGTCAATACAGATTATCTTTAATAGATAATAATTATTTTGTATTTTTTCTTATGAGTGATTATTATTCAAGTTTTGTAACGTATTAACATGAAAATGTAAAATGTTTATTTAATTATAAGCAAAAAATAAAATAAATAATAATAATAATAATTGTTAAATAGTATTATTTATTATTATTATTATTATTATTATTATTATTATTATTATTATTATTATTATTATTATTATTATTATTATTATTATTATTATTACTTTAAATAATGTTAAATAATATACAGTGATGAGCTACCAAAATGTTATCAACCAGTTCGTTGCTTAGTCCTAAAAGTTAATGACCAGTTGGCTTTCCTAAAAAAATTTAGGTTGGCATATTAATAGGGTATTAAAATAATTAAAATGGCGGATAAAACCTACCATGGGGCAATCGGTAGAGCGACAGAGTTGTAAAACAAGAGGCTTGGGTTCTAACCCTTGTCTAGGCAGCAATTACATGAGAAGTTTCCTAGAATTAAGTGATAAATTCGATGAAATCAAACTCACTGAAAACATTTTAGAAGACAGTTTATTAAAATAGAGGATCGCATTACAGGTCTTGATTTATAAAACAAAGCCGACTCAACAACTTTTTAAGAAGACATGAAATGATCACTCGTTTGTCTACATAAAGATGAAAACTTAACATTCGCGTACAAGGTATAAGAAAGATTTATAAAAAAAAATGTAAAATGCAACAGGTTAAGTTGTACTGCAAAGCAACTCACACAAAAAGGCGATTGATATACACTTCCATATTTATTTAAAAATTATAATACAACTACCACAGAAGTATTAACATGTCCTCCAAGCAAGATCACTTGCCAGATCTAAAAAATAAGTGTCAAGAATTTTCTTTCCTTCTGAAAGCAAGTTCTCATATAAGGTGAAAATTAGAATAGGAACAGAGCCTAGGAAATAAGTAGAAATGGAAACTCCTTTTTAGAAAAGGTTACGATCCCACTTTACCAAAGAATATATCTTATTAACCGTTCGAAAGTATTGAATAACAGATCCTGATACACTTATAAAATTTAAAGATACCGAATTAATGAAGAAATTATTTGGTAGTATTTTATGAGCAAGAATTGGCGAAATAGAAAGTCGAATTATATGTAACTTAAAATTATTAAACAAAACAAAGGTAAGTACTGTAATAGAAAAGGAATAAATACAACCATCAATGTATAAGGACAAGACTTAATGGGAAAGTTTCAGATGGATAATAAAAGTATAAGCAAGAACATGAAAAAGAAAACTCGAAAGCTTTCTGTTAAGGGCTATTTGCTGTTGATGTGCTCTCGGTTTATTGTTTTCTGTTTGCTCGGCTGTTCTGCATTGCTGTCTGGCTGTTACCTGTTTTTTTCTCTCTATAATAACATGGATTGTTAGATTAAGAAAATCCAACCTCTAGTAATATTAGAAAGAAGCTTGCAGAAAGATTTTTTAAATGAGAATTTAGGTGAACATAGATTAGATATATCCAAGAACAATAATAAACTAGTTACAGCACCATCTAATGTGAACCGATTATAGATTACTAGTATACTCAAAAAGAAATACTTCAAAGTCAATTGCTATAGATTTACTATAGAATTATCTGTAGCTATTGAAGATTTAACAGCAATCGCCTGTCGATACTGGAGTATAGTTATTAAAGTTAGCGAATATAATTCAGAATAAAATTGAAGATATTGAACAGGTATAGAATGAGTATGCCTGATAGGTATTAACCAGATTGAAAGGAAGTGTAGATTTTATATTAGTGATGAAACAGTTAATTGATGTAAAATTATTTATTAACGGCATCAAGTAACATAGGGTGATCGAATTCTATGTGAAACTTTTATAACCTTGAAAATTCTGGAGATTGTTTCTACAATTGATTATTATAACTTACAAAGAAAATAATCGACTTCAAGACAAAGGGTTTCTAAAAACGATGGAACTGTGACTCTCGAATAGATAAAAAAAAAATGAATGTTTATTAAGTCAATACATAAATAAATAGCATTGAATGAGAATTAAGAAAAACATGCATTCAGAATTACGTCGGAAAATTAAGAAACAGAAATAATGTAGTAGTATAGCGTCGGAGATACACCTCTAAGAACAGTGTAACGGGTAAGACTTATCTGAAATTATCCGATACGGGATTTAAATTTTTAACCTTTCAGGATCCAAAAGTTGTCTTAATAAACTAGAAAAGCCTCTTTATGAAATTAAAATCAGGTAATACTAATGTATTTAATGAGTTACCAAAGCTTATTAATGATGAACCTGTGAACGATTGGTATATCTTTGATAAAGATATAATAGAATCTTTTAAATGACCTTTTTTTCTCTATAAATAAATGAGCTTGCGTGTTCTTTTGCTATTACAGATTCAAAATATAATATTTATCCTTCTTAAAATTAGAATTGTTATAACACAATAAAATCTAGCATAATTAAATATATCTCCTTCATCCAAATATCGATGAAATCAAGATAATAATATCGTATTGAATATAGCATGGATAATGTAAAGTATTTGAAATTAATATTTCCAACAGTGCTGATGAGATCAATTCACTTAAACTACGCCATCAAACAACTGAATAAAATAAGCATTCAGACGCAGTTCACCATGTATAAGCGAACAATGCAAATATAGAAGTGGTTATCTGAGTAGCCAGCAGCGTCGGGAAAAGAAACTTTTATCACATTCGTCAATTGAACAGAACCTTGTCTAGGATTCTTCATATGGAGCATCTCATTGAAGAAATGGTGACATGAATGGTGAAAACCTTGTTGGTATATCAGTAAATTTTATTTTAGTTAATTGTGACTACTTACATTGAGAAGGATCAATCATACTTAATGGAGTGCCAAGAAATAGTTTGTATAGTTTCTTCCATGGTTCTCGCTGGTTATATGGAAATACATGAAAAACAATAAATACAGTAGCGTATAGTCTACCGATTACCAATTTCCAGCTATTAAGATGCAATCATATTTGCTACTGACAAAATCATAACCATTAAATCCTTCGGGGAGAAATAATGCACTATAGATTGCCATTTAAAATCAACATTATTAGATTTGTCTTAGAAATCGCTGAAATTTCTAAATTATCAAAGATTGTGTCGGGAGTCGAACCTATATGAAACGGATGATCGATTAAAAAGATTTGATTATCGAGATTATGAACCTACTGCGGAACTAATGTAAAAAAAAAAAAAAAACACTGCTGATAATAAGAATAGTCAGTTCATTAAATCAAGATGCAATTTTTATAACCCTTCTAGAAGTTACTTGATTAATCGAAGGTCTTTAAAACAGTATGACTGGATTTGATTTTGAGAAACTCCACTTGGACTGGAACTCTGGAGCCATGAAAAGACATTTAATGTATAAATTAAATTAATAAAACAGGGAATTTGGTATTCTAATCCAAGAGTTGAGTTAGCAATCTTGGACAATGAAATATTGAAGCGATAGTTACGAAGTCACTGGACAAGTCATCGAATATGAGAAGAACTCATAACATATCTTATGAATATCAGCGAAGGTATGCGAATCTTATGTTGGCTCTGATAATAATGTGAAAAGGTATATTCCCATAAGATCTTCATAATCCCTCGTCTTCATTATGGAGACGCTTATTTGAAAAACGTTCATTCCGGAAATCTTTAGTGTGAAGCTAGCTCTTTAAATCATAATTCGGATTTGTAGAAAATTATGAAAAACAGATAAAGTAATTGAATGGAATAAAAGCATCAGTTAAACTTAAGAAGACACAGGAATGATGACTTATCGTCATGGTATTTTAAAATCTCTAGATAAAAGCGATGACAGTATTTATATAAATATTCTTATCAACATTAAATATTGTTATGAAATAGTTTGGAGAATCTTCCCCAAGCTGAATCCTTAACAGAGAAAAATACTATTGTTTCAGATACTAGACTTCCAACAAAATAATCGTTTTACAAATGTTCAGCTATTTCTTAAAAAGACATATGCGAATTGCTCTAGATTAGAACGTATAATCAAGGGAAAACTACATGTTCGAGTTGGAGAATTAATTATGTTACAAGCCGGATTCCAGAGAAACTGAGATCTAAATTTTAACAAGCATTTAAGAAAGCATACAGAACGATAACAACTCTTTGATATCTCCCTATATTTTGATTCATTTGTAAGGTATATCGATTACGCTTCGTGTTCAATTAAATATGTAAGAGATTTGCAGAAATGGCACTTCAATTTTGACTTTCGTAAAAAAAATATTATTTTAACACCACCTTATAAAATGCGGTTATCAGATGATTTAATCTATGGTAGTGTCATCCGAATGAAAAATCGTTCTAGGTATCTACTTCTCTTATACAGCAAATCGGGCAACTTGTTGACC
>JABUQX010039634.1:0-17500 GCA_015478945.1 Trachelipus rathkii
CCGACATGTGGTTTTCCGATAAATGCAGTATATACGAATCCTTAAGTAACTATCAGCAGGAGTAGTTTATTCTCTCTTGCGTACCGAGTGAGTTGCTGGTTGAACCGGAGATATGCAGAAACAAATCGGGTTTAGTGCCGCAGTGATATTTTTATGCTTAAATCCTTTCGGATGGTGTTGAATTCTGGAAGAAGATATACGAACTTGCTCAATTTAATTACAGAGCTAAAATCATATACTAAAAAGATCTAATTGTATGAATGTATTTATTATATTATCTCAAGTGTTATTGAATTTTTGTTAACACCTGCTGTTTTCTTTTCCCGCTTTTTCAAAGAACTTATTTGTATTACCAAAGAAAATGATGACTTGATCAATAAGTATTCGATTTTTAACGTTCATGAACATTAAAAGACTTTTAAAAAATAAAAATAAATTAAGTAGATAAATTTTTGTTCAAAAAAAAACAAATTAGTTTGAACAGAACACGTTTGCATTTTCGTACCGGATCGTACATGCCAAAGCGAGGGGTGGGAGCGCGCCCGGTGCTCCTCCACGCACGGCCGTGGCACGCGGGTCGCGCCGCGACCGTTTTTGCGCGCCGTATGAGTCGCGCGGCGGCGTGCGCCTGCTGTGGCCGCTGTACGAGCATGCTTTCGCGGCGGCTAGCACTGGCTTGAGGCGCGCCTGCGGGCGGCACACGCAATCGTCGATGTTGTTGACTGCTACTCTTCTTGCTCAATGAGGGCGTTTTCAAAACCCTTAGTCGACTTACTCCTATACATTATCATTTAACAAATATTGTATTATCTATCAATATGTTTTACTATCCCAACCGCACAATGCACCGGACCGAGCAGCCGTTGCCTGGTTCAAACTCACTCTAAGATTCAGAGCTCCTTTCTCCTACTCTATTCACTATAAAAATTTTCCGGCCCTTCTATGTTCATTGTTTTTTAGGCCGGTCGGTGGGGTCCCTCCTTCTATGGGAACCCAAGAGTACGTATCCCTCTATGATGAATTACTACCTATAACCCCTCAAATATTAACACGATTCCCGTAACTTACTCTAGAATCTTGTCAGGCTGGCGGAGCGGATCCGGCTCTTACAGATGCCGTTAACTTGAACTGGGGCGGTTGAAGGAATAAAAGTTAGATTGGACCGTAGAGGCCATCGTAAAAAAACCTCGGAAGTGACCCCTCGGCGTCTCTTCGCATTTTTGTAATAGTAATAACAAACAACGACAAGAAAACGCCACGTTCGTCTGTATGTTGGATCGTGTCGACGACCTTCGGTCTTGCTGACTCCAGGTGTTCCGATTTAGCTTATCTTTGCCACTAGATCCGCAAGGGGCGTAAGCGCATACCCCAGTGTCGACCCTCGGGGCCGACCCCTCCTCTATATTAAAGTCATTTAATTTTCTCTCCAATAAATATTTTGATTATATTCCAGTTTCAGCCCTATATCTGTCTACTTTGTTGAGAAAAAGTTGTGGTCGCGGTAAGTACATACTAATTATATATTATTTTATCTGTTATATTTATTATATATATTTACTATCTTAGAGTTTTGATATTATATATATAATAATAATTTTAAATTTATATTATGATAATTATTTATTTATATTTAGATATATAAATTATATATATATTACTTTAATATTTATTATAATGTATTTATTAATTATTATATTATACTTATATTATAATTATATTCTATATATAATATTATAAAATATGTATTAATATTTTATATATTATTAATTATATTTATATATATAATATAATATATATATTATTATATCGTATATATATATATATATATTATTTATATACAATATTATATGATATATATATTATATAATTAATATATTATAATTATATATATATTATTATATTATTAATGTCTTAAGTTTGTCATTTAGTATCGTTGAAAAATTAAATTGCACCGCCAACCCCAGCCAATTTAGAGCCCAAAAAGATGATATACCTGTCAAAGTGCAAATTGTCCTTTCAGATTGGTGTCGCGAACCCAACAGTTTTTAATATATTTCTTACTTTAACTCGCTTACTGTCATATATTCCGTGGGTTTTGTATATATTTATTGATTGATTTACAAATAGTCATATTTCTTAAAACCAATAGTTCTCATCCAACAATTATAGAGGATGAATGATAAAAGAAAGTTGAATAAATATCAATCATTTAATCAAGAAAGGCCACCCGAATACTTCTCTAATAATGGTCACCCTGGAAAGGAAAGAACATACAACACAGCAACTTGCCCAGAAGGAGCAAGATATAGAATCCAAGCGATGTAGTCAGAAGCAAACGCGAACAAGCTAGTCATTGTTTAATCCCGACCCATCCTAATTAGGTGACTTTTCCGTCACACTTGTATACATTTTCGTTGTACCAATAACGACGTCCAATGCACATTGGGAGAACAGGGTTGGAGAAAAGGGTCACAGTTATTCGGCCTTACCATTTCTCGTTGCGGCTTTTCCTATGAGCTTCTGATAACTAGTACACCCTTCTACGGATGTGATCAGCCGGATTTCATCATTTCACATGAACTTTGCTCTTCTCTTAAAGCTCTTTGGTTGAATTGAATGTATTTCTTTTGTATACGCCTAATCAAGTTTGGAACGCATACCAGCGTTCACTTTATGGAAGTACGAAAGAGGAATCATCCTTTTAAGTAGTTGTGGTACGTGATACAGTAGGAAATATACCACTGCTACTTATCTATTAATATATATATTATATTATATTATATTATATTTTAATTTTATTATATATAATCTAGATTAGTATATTTATCTAAATATGATTATATTATATATATTATATATATTTATATATTATATATTACTTCCACCAACCGTTCACCTTTAAGGGAGAAGTTTGGCGCCCCAAGGATTTTGACACCTTGTATCAGGTCCAGAGGTCTCAGGGTTGTTTATAAACGAGTTCTATCCTTGGTTAAGGTTGGAAATCTAGCAAAGTGTTTTCTGTTCGTCTGGATTGGGATATCTTGGTTGTGGTGGGTGAAGGTGCCAGACAATGATAGTTTTACGCGTCGATTTTGCTTTAGGAATTTGCCGGTGAGATTGATTTGATGTATATTGTTTATGGTTACGAGGTTTTTATGATGTGCGTGTTGAGTGGAGTAAGAAAGTGTCAGCTGTTTAGTAATCAAGGGAATATATTAGGCTGGTATAATTGACATATCTTGTTCTAAGTGGTTGGTTTATATTTTAGTATTTCTTGCTTCCGGTCTGTCTGACGGCAAAGTGTGTGTCGGAGCACTATTTAGCTCTCTCTCATCAAACTTTTTCACTACATTACTGCAATAAAAAGACATAATTGTTATTGAAAAATATCTCATTTCCATCGTTATTGGTATATAAGGAAGATACTTGAAAATGTTATAATTATATTATATAGGGAGAGTATAAATTGGGTACACGGTCTTTTTATTATTAGGCAATATATATAATTATTATTACTATTATTATATATATATAATTTATTTATTTTTTATTTATATAATATATTATATATATATATATATATAATATTATATATTTTTATATATATTATTCTATATATTTCTCATCTATAATTTTATATATATGGGAAGATACCCCAATTGGTTTATTATATCTACATCTGTATTTATTTTCATTCTTCTATTTGTCGTTTAAACGTGCTGGAAATGTTTTCATACCATTTCTTTTTGCAGTATTGTTATTGAATTGTTTTAATAATCTAATGTGTGACTTGGGATGGCCTACATTCTTATTTTGAATAGTGTTTAGTCCAACCTTTTAGTATATATTTCTTAAGGTATTAATATAGAAGGATTTTGTTATTATTTGGATTCTTTGTTCTATTGGATTTTTTATCCGAATTTAGATTTATATGAAGACTTGTTGAGAATTATCATTCTTCTTTTTGCCCTTGGGAGCATTTTTTCCCTATTGTTGCTCACGAGTTTGAAAATAAAAATACTTTCATGGTACCTGTAATATTAGACAATACCTTCCTGATATTTCAGATTATTGGTGCATTGATATTTATTAATATTTTTTTGTTTCCTTTTTCTATATTCCTCGTTTTGGTGCAAGGCTAGTGGCCTGTAAAGAAAACTGTTTCTATCCCCGTTTTTCTTATGTTCCTGGTCTTTTTCTAAGGTATTCGATTCTTCCCTAAGCTGGAAAGTTCAGCGAATAACTTGCTTAACTATCCAGAATCGGCTCTTTTGTCTTCATTTTGGGCACTTAGTTCCTTGTTGTGATAATACATTGAATTATTTTTCTTCCTAAGGCTTCTGAATTATTTTTTCGTTTTTGCTGTTAGCTTTTTGGTTCTGCTGCTTTAATACGGTTCGATGACTGAGCCCAGTGGGAAAGAGAGAGTAGTATAAAAAGCAATTTTCGTTTTATTTTTTTCTTTTGTAACTTTATGATAATTTGTCTTTCTGCTTTGGTTGCTGCCCGGAGTATCAGCCTTTATTCTACTCATTGAAGGGGTTTCGTAGTAAGATTGCGTATTTAAAGGGCTCTCTATTTTACGTTTTGTTATTGCAATTATTCTCATTTTTTAATTTTCGTGGTTTCGGTGTGATTTTTTAACCGCTTTCATTTTCTTAGCAAGTCCTGGTTCTCCCACAATCTTTGTTGTGCTAAACGGCATTCTAATCTTTCCATCTAGTTATTTCATTTTCTTATTTATGCTTAATACTATTGGGGGTGCTGGTTGTGTTGTGGAAAAAATTTCTTTATAAATTATTAATCTTTCCTGTGACCTTTATATAGCTCATGTTGTAAATTCATATATAATAGGCATAACTAAATGCCAGTAACAGTTATTTCGACAAGCTGCCTCTTCGGGTGTAGATACTGTCGATTCAAGGCTATCAATTCAACAACCTGTGATTTGTTCGATTGTTATGGAATTTTTTCTTAGTAAGTTTATCGGGTTTACATGACGGTGCTTCCAATTTTTTTATTACGCCAATTTCTTTCTTATCCTATTCATTAAATGCGGGCTGGCTATAGCTAACAAAGGTAAGAATTCTGCCTCTGTTGTAGCGGAATCGTGGATATATTGGTCCAATGATTCTCTTTACTATTAAACAATAGCCTGATGTGCCGCTTGTTATTTACACTGTTGGATGCATGCTGCTAGCCTATATCTGCGAGCTAGAGTGTACGTGGAAATGTAAATAATATTAAAGTTGTCGACTATTCAACAACAATTTACTATAAATTGTGGCAGATCCTCGTGATATAATATGTACGTGCATTCTCTTATTCTGTTCTATATTTTTCTTGTTTTATATCTATTATTTGTAATTATTGTGATTTTATTATATTTATTTTATATTATATTACATATTTTAAGTGATGATTATATTATATTATATTATATTATATATATAGAATTATATTATTATAATTATTTATTAATTATATTATATATATTTATATATATATATATATATATATATTTAAAGTACGCTTATTTTATTTTGAATGGCCAGCGCCATCACGACTGGTGTGTGCTAGTTCTGAAGTTTCTTTACTTGCACTTCTGCACAGCTGACTCTCGGTCCAGCGAAGAGTTCTGGCATTTATCCTGCCGCGAGTTAGACTTGTCCAAAGTGGTTTGTCACGTGTATCATTCTACCCCATTTGTTATCTGGTATGTGGGATTTGAGGAACGGTGAATTGTATCTCCAAACATGCCCTCCTGAATACTCGCTATTTTTTACTTCTGCAGATAAAGGGAGTGGTGAGGCTATACCTTCATAGCACATTCTTTACCGCGGCAAATAAGTATCTGCCTCCTGGCATTACCTTTCGATGCACGTGTTCGATCATTCGAGAGTCACGTAATTCTCTCGGGATGCGTGCTTTGCTGTTGCACTGCCTGGGAGTCGCTCCTAAGCTTCGCGAAACTTCTGTTGCTGGGGAATGGTTCCAGGACTTGGCCGGTGTGGTTTCACGATCAGGAAATTGAACGAACGGAGTATATCGGCATCCTGTGTAAGCGTTGGAGATTAGTAAGAAGCTGATCTTCAGGTCCCTAGAATTTCGCTATTCGGCTACGCAGATATGATGAAGTTTCTCCAACTCCCAAACGCCGGATCCCATTATTGTATATTTTTTTTTCTAGCGCGGAACTGCAACGATCTGCAAGGAATCAGCACGTCAGAATCAGTTTTTTAATCATGATGCTTCTGTTTGACCTTTACTCGACTTCAATTCTGCCAGTCTGGACAAATAGTGATGCTGTACCGTCTTCCGTGGTGTAGCAATGGTTGGAGACTGTGAAATGATCCTTCGCGAAGATGGAGAGCTATTGACATTGGGGTTTGATCAAAGGTTCTACTCTTCCTTCAACGTGTTTTGATATTTTCCGCCTCGTGGTGAGATAAGAAGTTCAATCTTAGTGCTGTTTTCACGCAGAAATGATTGCCAGTTCTTTGGTCAAGGGCGAATTGTTTAGAAGTGGACACGTTTTCTTTACTCATTTTTCCACCGAGAACCCTGCTTGATAATGCTCTCAGGCTGTACACAGTATCGTCCCAACTACATCGATTCCTTTGGACGTTTGATGTCGAGCTGTCTTGTAACTTTGGGATGAACACAGAGTGATTACTTGTATTCGTGAAAAAGATTATGGAATGAGTACCTGGCTTGTGTGCTGAGATAAAAACTGTCATCCAAGGAATAGATGATTACGTGGTGGCGATCGGACATAGCATCGTCATTTTAACATGGGGGAAGTCACGGTTTAACTTTGGTGCACGTTTCGCAGCTTTTCCCAATGCTCAGTAGATTTGAGGTTGGCTTTGATTTTCAGATCTGACTTTGAAGAAAATTTACTCCACTTTCACACTTTCTCTGGACTCTGGTATGCAATGTATAACTTTGAGAAAAGTTGCGCGTCACTTTTTGCTGACACCAGCGCTACCTTAATGTCCAGTAGTGCCTTCTTCAGCGCATACGTGAAGACCATGTCTTTTCAGGGATGACGTTGCCTTTATAGTACCGTCCAGTGAGGGAGCCCGACTCGCGTCCGATCGGATCTCTATCTAATGCACCAAGCGTTTCCATTTGCTAATCCGGAGTAGAGTTCCGCATGTACGGCATGCGCAACGTTCCTTCGTTCGCTTGAAGGTAAAGTTCATGCGGATTGTCGACTCCAGAGACCTTCTTACTTCAACCATCGCTAATCTTTATGGAACTAACTGTGACGATGATTTCTGATATTGGTCTGCGACTACTAGCTGGTTCCATCATACTTTTCTTCTGAATCCAAGATGCATGCGAGCTAATTCAGGACCGCACCACCATCTTCGTAGCCGCTTACAGGAGTTCTTTGGGAGGACTATGCTATTACCTTTCACTTTCACTTTTTCATATTTTTTGTTCGTTTGAGCCTGTCTAGTTGAAAATGAAAGAGAAGGACGCATTTGGTTTGGGGGTGTCGAGCAAAATTTGCCCTATTTGATGATGCCTTCTTGAACTTTCTGGTGAGCACCTGTTGTTGTTTGCATCTCCATCTCCTTGAGGGATAGACCGCCCCTACCTTGGAATTAATGTTAGATGCTAAGCAAGATTTCCGGAGGAAGTTATCCCAAGAAAGAGAAATGTAATATCGATATTTAGTTCTCTATGATTGATGAAAGATTATTCGTATCAGGTCACTTCCAAAATCCCGTTTGTTACCACCAGTAAACTCAGACTGCAAGGTGTCCTGACTCTTTTGCACAATGTCCAGTTGCTTCCTTCGCTTCATGCGTGTATATGTCATGTCAGTGAAAGTGTATGATGCTCGGCTGCTATTGTGGCCTTCGAGCCGGTTGCGCCTCTTACACTTAGTATATATGAACTTTAGGCCTGACTGTTAGCTCTTACTACCCTGTTCGACAAGGACGGCTGGCGGTTTCTTGTAAAACTGATCACATCGTGCCTACGCTATTTCGCTAGTCATGGGTTTTTCTATACGGCTGAACACGACTACCTCTGAGACTTCCCTGTAAATAACAGGCTGCCAAGGCCAACATTTTCCATAAAGATTGAGAAAGTTACCTTCCCTATACTTACACCGAAAAGCTCCGTATGGACAGGAGGTATCATAGATGAAGCCCCACTCAGCTACTCAAGGCACTCTTTGTGCTGATTGATTACATCCTTTGTATGTTGACGACACGTCAGTCCATTAGTGTTTCTATACGTCATCAAAAAATATGGCATCAAATCAAGAGTTGACAAGCTGCGTCTTCATTTCTTGAAACCAAATTAGAGGATTAGAGTGCACAGCTGGAGACTATTCTCGGATCCACCCCGGCAATGGCCGGTAGACCATAGTTTAACGATGAGAAGGGTACTTCATTGAAAAACTCTCTTCTAAATCAAGCAACAATGTTGTAAACTTAATGCCTTCCCTTTAGTGGACGATCTTAAGCTAAAGTCAGCTGTGTCAGCCAAACCCGATTGTTGCTCACCTTTCAAACCGATAGTCCTAGCAGAAAACTTAAAGGAGGGCAATTTTCTCGGCTTCTAATGACAAAATAGCATTCTTATTTTTTTTCCAATTTCTGTCCTTTACTTTTTCGCATTTTTATGAAATAGGGAACCGATACAAATAATACTGCAGTGTAAAGCACCCTATGAATCTGTTCTCATTAACCCGTTAACTTGCAATGAAGGCCAGAACCTTTGTTGTTATATTTGATATGCTAGATTCTTTCACTATGATTCACAGATTTCATATAGGCATAATTATAAAATTGCCTGTCATGCAAAATCCACAAAACACACACTCCCCTTATTAGACTCCTTATTCTTTTGTTTGGCTGTCCCCTACATACGATTTCCCTATAGAAAATCGCCCCTCTAACTAAATCAGTACCCATAAGTTATGAAAATATAAATGTTTATTAGCGGTATATATAAATAATAAATAACAACCATAATAATTATTTCTGATTCCGAGCACCTTCATGTATCTGAAATTTATTCCTATATTCATATATAAATATTTATGGAAAATAAATCCCCTTACAAGTACCATATTCTCTTATTTATTCCTGCCACACAAAGTTTAAAATAATGTATAATCAGAAAAAACAAGGAATGAATTGACATTCACTAACAGCTAAGAACAGAAAAAAGAAAAGAAGATGTGAAAGGATTTAGTTTTTTCCATTTTTTAACCACCTATTCTTTTTAAAAAACCAAAGGTGTTTATTTACACCATTGATTTTTATTTTCGCACCAACTAATAACATTAGGATGACCATCTATCCACAAATTCTGGACACCTTTAAACTTTGAATTTTATTCGTCTGTGGTGAACTTCGGCAAATTAATACGAAAGTCCAAGATAATTTTTTATCACGGCACGTCTATTCGGTATTATCGGTTATCCGGATGATAGGATTATTCGAACTTCAGTCGAAGTTTATCAGTGTATCGCGGAATAGCACTTGTTATTTCGGTATCGGGCTGCCATCTTATTTTGTCGAAAGTTATTAGTAAATAAGTTGTATGATAGAACTCGATATGATTATTTTCATCATCTAGATCAACTATAGTTCTGTCGAGCAGTGCGACCATATAATATAACTATTCCTTATATTACGTATTGCAACTATATTATTTACACCGTACTATTATTGTGATCTAGTTATTTATTATTACTATATATATTATAAAGAAGGTACCATACGTAAAGTTAGTGTGTATTAGTACTCACTATACCCTATTGTAATAGGGTAATTGCATTTAAATTATCCAATCAAATTCATTTTATATAAATTTCTATTAGGATAACAAGAAGCTTTATTTATACAGTCCATTCTTAGGAGTTACCCCTATATACTATATTATACTTATAGTGAATACTATAACTTAATCTGAATGTATATAATATATTATTACTATACATGATAAATATTCATATTCTTTAAACTATAATTAATTAAAAATATGATTTTTATATTTATTAAATATATATAATATTATATTATAATAATAATTAAATTATTATATATTAATATATTAATTAGATTAGTATAATATTAAAAAAATATTTAAATCCATTTATATGTGAATAAAAATAAAAAAATTTTACTTTTATATTTAACAATCTTTTTTAAAATATAATATCTAGACGTTAAAATGTAATTGAAAATTTAATTTGATAAAAACTTTTTGACAATTAAACATCTTATATATTGGATTAGCTACAAATTTACTGATTGAACAATTATTATTATATATCATTATTATTTATTTATATTACAGTATGTAATAGGGTAATTAATGTAGAATTCCATAGAGCCTATTTTTGCTCGACTGAAAATAAAAATTTCCAAAGTTTTTTTGCTATATACATAATAATAAATTAATCATATATATATTATATAATTATATATACTATATAATTATTATTATAATTAATAACTTCATTCATATATAATTATTAAATATCAATATTAAAATATATTTAATATATATATATATATTATTATAAAAATATTATATATATTATACATATAATTATATATATTAAATAATAATAGTGAATTAATACTTAATAATATTATTATATAGTATATACTATATCATATATTATAATATATTAATAGTATCTACTAATGGCACTTTAGATTCCCTAGTCGAATAATAAAGTCCATAGCTTATTAGTCATAAACTTTTCACAATTAGCCAAAATGGAGCAAGGCCCGTACCTCTGCTTTAGCTCAACCTTCCCCCTCTTATTCTCATGGCCCCCCCGCAATAATTCCCCCGCTGCGCCAGTGATCAACATACCGTCTTTAAAGTGTATTACTTTCAGCCCACTCTATGAAATTGCATGTTATCAACTTTACTGACAAACCCCCCCCATGAATTGGTCACACGAGAAAACAACTGATATTTATTACAGATATAACAGAAGCTCTTCTTTGCTCACTTGACTTTTCTAAGAGCGCAACATAAATTTTATCATTCTCTCCTCCCTTGTGTTTTGTTTAGTATTATTAAATGTATATTGGGAGTAACCAAATCCTTTACCGCCTCGAATTTGGGATACACCCCAATTCCAGCTCCCCTAAGCCTAAAAATTGACATTAAATTTAACCTAATTTTCAGACCTTTATCTGCACGTTTGATGTGGAAGAAAGCAAACCGCAGCTTTTTGTCCCTTCAATTATAGCATCGTGGTTCCCAACGACTATTAGTAAAAAAAATGTGTGGTACGCCTGGTCAATCCCTCGGAAGGGTGCATTTTAAACATCCGGTCACCGCAATATAATGTTGATACTGCCTGTGTTGGTACTCGGCAATGAGTTAGCTCACGATCACGCTTTACTGTTGTGTATCACTTAAGTGTGAGTATCTACTCATATCGTTCTCCTGTGTACATTATTATTATACTATGTATTATAGTGATATTAATGTTACATATTCTACCTCCTAGCATATATTAATCCCCATTTGTCTGTATACGTATATAAATGACTCATTTCGGTGTGATATTTGGATTAGTTAAATTGCGTGTCTCTGCTCTATTCCTATATATGCATGCTAGTATTACCACGTTTCGATTGTCGTGTTTGCAACAAACACATTTATAGACTATTGATTTTGCTTCTCTTGATCAGTAATAGTGTGCAACGCTCCGAAAATAAGTCATATTAGAACAGCCAAGTTTTGTGAACCCGATCGTTCGTGCTGTAAGTGCGTAATTGTACTTGTTTGGTCTTCGCACATTCCTCAACAGTTGATGGTGTGTTTAGCGTGCGATTTGGAAGTATAATTGTATGGCTTCGGCGCACTCTATACCGCCAAAGGAGTTTTATATATTAAATACACCTCTCAGTTTACTCGACGCTCTCTGCGAGTTTTCTTGTTGATCTTTGAAAGAAGGTTATACATGTTGACCAAAGAGTATTATATAAATGGATATAGACATTCTCTCGGCTTTCTGATGGCTAATCTGAACAGTAGTTCGTCACCGTTCACTGCTGAATTGGCAAAAGACTCAGTCTTATCATAGTATAGAAGCAGAACGGTTGACATCTTATAGTAATAAACCGAGCTGTTCCACAAAGCGCGCTATACCTTCACTAGAAATTTCGGTTTTTAATGTTATTAATGTGTACTTTTTCATATATTTGCCTTTTTTAGATTAACCACAAAGAAACACACTTGCGACGTCTATGAGTATCTCTTTCTTTTTTTACCGCGGTCTATTGCACATCCTGACTGCGCAGTGAATACGGGTATTCTTACAGAGGGATTATTAACTTGTATTATAATTAGTCATTATTTATCTTACTCTCCACAAAGCTTCCGGCTTTAATATGTTAATTAATAATGTTTCACTATAAAATGTGAAGTATATCCTGTATTTTATGTATTAGTATAGTTTTAATAATGGTCAATTTAATCAGACTAACACTATATTCTATTGACATATATAACTAGCATTACATTGTACCACAGCAATGTATTATATTCTGTGTATACCGCCACGCTTGCGTATTTTATCTATGCAGGTTATCTTGGCATGAATACTCTTATCAATGTTTCTTAAAGGTTATATCACCTTATGTACTTGTTATGTTAAAATACACTCTACATAAAGAAAATTATAAACTACTCTTGCAAGTGTTGTCTAATTAATCCAGTTCTCGAAATCTTTTCTTAAATTTCGCAACTCCTTTCACCTTGAGGCAACAGATCTAAGATACTTTTCATTATAATATCATTCTGATTTGGTAACATAATTGACAAAGCCGGGTAATCCTAAGTTGTAAGTTAGCTAATTTGTATATTTTAGTATCAGTAATGTAATATGCTAGTAGTTGTATCATATATGTTTGGCATAATATTAACGAATTGCATTCTTTTGTCGCCTAATGTATTTAGTTGATTTCATGCTGTACTAAATTATACTTACTAATGTTAAAATTAGTAGCTGTTAAGGAGTTATCAAATTAGTTTACGTTATCATCTTCAAAAACATAAGCCGCTCCCATTGGCACCCACCATAAGAATCCCATTTGTGTAAAATTTACTAAATTTTTATTTACTATAAAAATGATAATAGTTTAAATATATATAAGTGAAGGATTATAATAATAACCTAATATTTTACATATCTTAATTTTTACATTTTAGTATCATGCTAAATATTATTAATAATACTAAACTGATATAGATCATATATATATTTTATATCTCATGGTCGTTTAATTGGATAAAATAATTAACAATTTGTGATATAAATAAGTTTATATTAAGTCTTGAGATGACCCTCATACCATAATATGTTTATGTATTGCTAAAAATGGATATAGTGAATTCCTAAGTATATCTTGGCAACTAATATAGTTAAAGATACTGTTAGGTTATCTTTCAATAACAATTACGTATACATTAATATCAATTACTCATCAGCTGTATTGCTTCTAACTTATTGGATATATTAAATATTTAATAGTCTATGTCAACATCATTTAGCTCTATTACTCTGTATTTCGTTATAGTTCAATCACTGGCCTATTATACAAGCCTATATACTATTTTGGGAAGTACTACGCCGCCTCCATGATAAATAGTCCGATAAGAAATATATACTCCAAAAGCATAATAAATAACTAATAATCCTATACTGAGAAACTTAATTGGGTATAAAATAGCCAATATAACTTTTCATTGCATCTAACTTCAAAAGTCGTTCCGGAACACAGATATATATTGTTTAGTCCTGAGACAATATCATATTATAAATATTTATTTATTGATTATTGATATTTTTAATCCATATTTTATTCATCTTAGACATCGATTTAAATAGATCTGTAGTACATTTAATTTTTATTATTTATTCATTATTATTGAGATATGTTTTGTTAACTTTATATATTTTTCATTTTAATATTAATCATTAATTATATTATTATTTACAATATAATTAATTTATTTACTTATAAATTGAGCGAATTATTATTAAAATTATGTATATAATTACTTATTTATTTAGTATTGTTTTTATTATGTTCTTATTATGTTGTTATTGTTTAGTTTTCTTTTTTATTTATACTTGTTATTATTATTATTATAATTTTATTTATATATTTATAATTTTTAATATTATTTATTTTATATATTTATTTTTGCTTTTCGAAGAAAGAATTTTTATCTGCAAATTAAACTCGATAATATTATTCATATATAATTATAATTTTTATTAATTATTATATATATTATTATATATGATTATTTATTTATTATATTTAAATTTATTATTATCTTATTAATTTTTATAATTATTATATAAAACTTCTCTATTGGTGCATATAGTTCTACATCTTCATCCTCTAATTTTTCTGATATATAAATATTTTAACTTTATTTAAATCTCTTGTTCTTATTTTTGGGAAATGTAATCATGAAGCATTAATGGGTTTGGTTTTTATATATTTTTATGTTCTACATATCCTAAACTATCGGTCAGTGCTTTCACATTTTTTGATTAGTATTAGGGAATTATAATGGTTTCATCATACTTAAATTTAAAGGAATATACAGAAATTGATATGATTAATATTTATACTTGAAGATTTTATTAATTAATTATATAATACTATTATCAATCCTATAACTATATAAGATTAAATTCTACTAAAAATACTCAATTGTATGAAATGCTAATTAAGCATAAAGGTGTCTTAATTAATGGGAATTGTACCCACCCCCTTCTGGCTCTTGTCAAACTTTTACCTCTCCAAGCTGATATTTCTGGAGCATTGATGGAATGAATCTAGGAGATCAGGTAACCTGCGATACATAGGGTTGTTACATTTCTAAATGCGTCATCATCATTCATAACAAGTACTATACGGTGTAAATATCGTGATACTAGGAGCTATGACTATTGTCACGAGGCTTATTCGTAACAACTCAGTAACCTATAGACCCATACAAATCTATCCAACACATGTTTCATATTTAATTTCATGATTCCATGTTCTAAATGTTTATCATCTTAACATTAAATTATTATGAAATAATGCCAGGTGCAGTTATCATTAGAATCCATAAAAGGTTCCTTTTTCCCCCTGTGAGACACCGTCTTGAGCTACCGGATGTGCCGTTATGTTTGTTTGCCGGCTGTGTTGGTGTGACGTTTGGCATCGATAAATGTGTTGTTCGAATTTGTCTGTGCTTATTCCCGAATGGAGAATACTGTGGAAATCTGGTGTGTTTATTTTTGTTTCCCGGATGAAAGTATACTCAATTTATGATGGAGTTATAAGAGTAATGCTACCAGATCTACTGCATACCGCTAGACACTTCCCCTAATCTAATAAAATGTTCTATTGGGATCCAAAATCATTTAGTGTCAAGAAAGAAAGCTAAGTGAAATATCATGAATCCCAGCGCTCTAAACTAATGAGCGCACCTATTTACATTCCTTGCCGAGGATAATCCCTCTCCGCATACTTTTAAGATACCCCGAATAAATCCGCTAGTATGAGAAACTAAAGTGTTTCTTCTAATTCTGATTGTTATGTATTGGATGACGAAATGACACTGGTGCAGATAATGCACGCCCTCTCATAATATAGGAATGACTCTGAAACCGCACAAAACCAAATGCACTGATTGTCACCTCCAAGTATAAGGAAGGCTATACAGGGCCATGAAAAAGATTAACAACGCCTCTATGCAAAGCAAAGAAAAAGTTCTGAAGTCGTCCCTGAACACTCAGCTTTTAAGAATCTTGTTTAGGGAGAAAGATAATGTGATTCCTCCAACAAAGATCACGTGATCCTTCCAACAAAGATCACGTAACCCTTCCAGCAAAGATCACGTGATCTTTCCAACAAAGATCACGTGATCTTTCCAAGAAATATCACAATAATAAGAAATATTATAACTATTAATAACAGAAGAATATTTGTGTCCTAAGTTTTCGAAGATTTTATTGTTGTGTGGAAGATTGTTTAGTAGGAAGGTGAAGAAACTGCGGTTTTAAAGCATTGAAAACAACCATGTTTTTATTGTCCAAATAAGGATTCTAGAATGATCAAAGGCTAGTTTTTCCAAGGCGACCCACCTAGCAATAACTATTTGCTATTGAATAGCTGGTCGTCAGTCAAATAGGAAGGAGTAGTAAAGGGTGGAGTCGTCGACATAAGAATTGATAGTCGACGAATTGACAGATTGGAGATCATTAATGTAAACGAGAAAAAAAACGAGTTGGGTATAAAACAAAACTCCGAGGAACATCGTTATTGATAGCCGTAAAGTGTGAACGGTGACTATCTACAATAGATGCTATAGAACGACCCGAATGTGAATCATAAAAAGGTTACAGAGAGAAGAATAGATTTCGAAAGAGGGATAGAAATCAAAGCATTGTGGCAGACCCTGTCGAAAGAATTCGAAAGCTTTATATAATTATAGTGTTAACGCAAGGATTTACAAAAATGCTGAAGAACAGAGGACTAAGAGTCCGAGAGAAGAAAAAGATCACAAATCCGGCTCTAATTACGGAAGCCATACTGGATATTTGAAACATGAGTAGAAGATTTAAAACGTTTCCAAAACTTCCAGTTAAGATAGATTTGAAAACTTTGGGAAAAAACAGAGGTTAAAGGGATAGGATGAAAACTGGAGGGTTGAGAAGACCCATCATTTTCGGCACAGTCTGAATGAACGCATGCTTACAGCCGGAGGGAAGGTTAAAGTTGACAACCAGAGAGGAAACAGTTTTTAAAGGCAGTGTGCAAGATCAGATGCAAAAGTTTCAAGAATCACAGGTGAGTTACCGTTTGAACCATACTTCATCTCATTATTAAGCTCAGAGATAACAGAAACAACATTTTTAGAAGAAATTACAATATGAAGACCTTTAGGACCTTACGCCTTTTTAGTTTTATAGCTCAGAGAGAGCGGGAATGGCATCATTTAATGAAACTACAGTTAGCCATAAACGAGTTGGAGGGAGGAGGAGAGGGAGGAATAGCTTTGAGATCGTCAAAATTATAAATAGATAAAGGTTGGAATGAAGAGTTCAGCTTAAGCGGAAAGCAAAACAGCTTCGATGTCGAAAAATACTATGTTAGGGAGAGAAGAGGAAGCAAAGTTAAAGTTGGCCCATTATACAAAATGGCAGAAATGGAGTGAAATTGAGGTACCAGAACGATCGTTTTATTTTCTAAGGAGAAAACAGTACTTAGTGTCTCGAAGAATAGATTTTGCGCGACTCCGGTTTGAATTTAAGAAGACGAGTTTCTACAGTTTGAATAAAACTAATTTCGTAAAGGCAGTGTCCCTGAGGCGAGAACAAGTAGGGTTAAACCAAAGTTTATTAGTTTCAGTTGAAGAGAATCCCTTCGGCTATGGGTTCTGAAAACTCCCGGGGGGGGGGGGGTCTCCTCTCATCGAAAGTATA
>JABUQX010039634.1:32500-57310 GCA_015478945.1 Trachelipus rathkii
TTCTATTGAAATTTTCAAATCATTCGATAATTTGTTTTAAGTTTAGTTATGACAGCAACTTTGATGTCTATCACTCTTTAACTATCTACTTCATTCTATTACTAGAGGTAGCAACTACTCTTGATCATATTCAAAATGTTATACTTGTTTTAAAAGATTTAGCGCAAACATGGATAAAAAATTTTAAATCATTTTGGAAGATTTTTTTCATTCGGAGCAATGGAAAATCAAAATCCATAAAGACGTGCATTAAAATTGTTATTGCAATTGAATTTCTTGATGATTTTTTTACAATCAAAATGAGAGCCACAGACAAGTTCGTGAATCACAGATTCAAACTTACCAATCATTGTAAAATCATTCCGTCGATATCTATCAATTTTTTTTACAAATTATATAAATTAATTTGTTTTATACAGTCAAATTGTGGACCTATTAACTCTTAACACACTGAGGATATTTTGTGGAAAAAGAAATGAAAGAAACAGAAACAAAAAATATGCCAAAAAATGCCTTAAATGAATGAAATCTGTAGCTTTTCCCAAAACATTTTTGGATTGTTAAAGATCTTAGCACCTATCCAGTCAGTGCAAAACTTTCTGAAATCAAGAAAAGACTCTTTCAAAAAAGACATGGTAAAATATAGAATAAGTACAAAACAATGTGCAAATATTAACGATTATAGGGTGCCAGGATTGTAGCGACAATCTGGCACATTTCAGATTTAGCGAGAATTAGTTGGTTGCACCCTTTCTACTACTGGGACATAATTATACTATAGTAATCTTTCTGTACTAAAAAAAAAAAACCTACTCAATACATATTTATACTTCAAACAATAAAAAAATATCATATATAATAAAAATTGACAGTCACTAATAACCTGCAAAACTTAAGTATGTATAGAGAAGTATTAAATTTTATATATAATATAAAAGTAATAATTAATTCTACAGCAGAGGAGAGACTAACAGTTCTAGCTACATTAGTTTTGACATCTCTCTCTCTCCTCTCCTCATTCATCCACCGTCTCTCGGAAACGAATTGATCCTCTAATAAATCGTAGCTACATCAGGTAATACTGCAAAACTTAAGTATGTATAGAGAAGTAGATAAATTTTCGGGATTATAATTAGTTATTTTTAGTAGATACCACGGAATAATATATAATATCTATAAATAAACATCGTTAAATTCTGAAGTAAAATGTATGATGGCAGTTATATATTGTATACGTACAAAACCAAGTTTAGTAAACTGATACCACAGGAAGAAAAAATCTCAGCTTAAAATATAAAGCCTTACACAGAGCCCACTAAAAAAGGCATAAACAAACCATTGAAAGAAAAACAAGCATATATTTGTCAATACTAATTTTATTAATACTTACTACTGATATAGACAATTTACTTGAGATCTAATTCCCTGCCTACAAGTTCTTCACAAAGGTATATAAACCGTTTTCGTTTTTGGATTCTCATTACTTACGGACACCATAACCGCATACAAGGTTACATGCCGGATTTAATTAACATTTAATATCTTATATTTTAAATATTAATAATATAACTATAAATAATTAACCTTCCTTATTAGTATACATTATTTTAGATTTTTTTTAATTAATTATAATTATTTTATTATATATTATTGTTAAAAAGTATAATATTTTAGATTTTTGAGTTCTTTTCCCTAATTTTTAATAAAACATATTATATCGATAAACAATAATTTTGTACTACAGAATTCAGTAATTTACGGAAACGTGCCGTTATTTTCCGCTCCATCCTCAATTTTCGAGCAGAGAATGCTACTATTATTTAAATGGGTTTAACAAAGCGTTATCTTATAGGACAGGGTTAGACATATAATCCCGTTCTTATTTTTACATAATCTTTTATTATTGATGATGTAAATTATGTTAAACAGAAATAAAGAAAAATTTTACTCGATAACACATAATAAATGCTTGTCATAAACATCGTCGTTTCTTATATCATGTTAAATCTCGTGAGGAAGATGTAGAATCTTCCACGAGTGAGAGTGCTTCCTGATTATATATTATTATATATATATATATTAATATATATATTATATATATATAATATATATATTTTAACTTTATTATATATATATAATAGTAAGGATCACTATATATATATATATTACTAACGTCTAGGATTTACACCTCCTACTATTTTTATAAATACCATTATATAATATATATATATAATTAGATATTTATAAATATAGTAAATACTAAATATTATAACTACGCGCATGTCTGCATTCATGCTCGGGCACAGAAGAGAGGAGAAGAAGAGGAGACGAGAGAGAGTGCATAGACGGAGAGGAGCAATGAGAGAGAGAGAGATGAGCGATCCCGAGGGAGGAGACGAGGAGAGAGAAGAAGAGAACGAGAGAGAAGGAGAAGATGTAGAGCGAGAAGATTTGATTTAAAATGATTATTTTATTTATTATTATATGTTTGTTTTCAAAACTATACGAGATAAATGAACCTTATAAAGAATAAATTAAATTACTGAACTCAGGTGTTCTCGACATTATTAAATTATTATTATTATTTATTACTTAATTAACTCTATAAATGATTATTAAATTATTATTATTATTAATTATTATTATTATTTATTAAGCGTGATGAGTTGCAGCTTTTATAATCAGTAAAAAACAAGTGCATGATGCTTTATCTTATAATTGGATTTTTAGTTCGACGGAAAATATATATATATACTATATATAATATATATATATATATATATATATATATATATATATTATAAATATATATAATATAATATATATATTATATATATATATATCATATATATATACTATATTTCACACATTTTCAGATATGTAGGTGGGATGAGGAGAGAAATAGAATGGTTCTATACCTTTAAAAACACCTACAATTTCCTCGTCTCCAAAATTTTCTTAGACGAATTTAGAAACGGGATTAAAACATATGAATTAATATTTATCCTCTCTTTCCGTGGAAAACCCACCCCCTATAGTTGATTGAGGATATATCATTGTTTTGGCACATCATGTAGAGAAAGAAGAAAGAAAAAGAAAAAAAAGAAAGAAAGAGCAAGAAAATTATATACTATATATATAGTATTATAATATATAATATATATATATATATATATATAATATATATATTATATATATATAATATATATATTATATATATATAATATCATATAAATATATATTATATATATATATATATATACAATAATATACAGATATATAATACAATAAAATGATATGCTAGTTGTGGCTTCTTTAGAGCAAGCACCCTATAATAAGAGGAATGGTAGTAATTTAAAAATCCATATTTTGAGATGATGCTTTTATTCAACATATCAGTAACTCATATGCTAATGACAGTATAAAAGTACAAAGTCTCCTGTTGAGAGTACTCGCTCTTCGTAGGCGAATTAGTAGTCACGGATTTTCCAGCGCGTTTACCTCCCTTTCAGATTCTTTGGAAACTTGCGATAGAGATTCGAAAGTAGGGCTTTCTAATTTACCTCCTTGCGAAGTTGTGTTTTTTGAGTTTAAGAGGGTTTCTGGATGAGATTATATTGAGATGAATCTATTTTTATGAACTCATTTATTGATAGAAATTTATTAATTAATAGACACTTAATGATCGATATCTCAGACAGGAGGGTTCAATATATTTACTTTTCACCCCTTCGACTATGCCAACATTTTGCGCGCGCAGATCTTAAGCATAGTAAGAAAATTAAAATTTTTTACAACAGTTTATAAGAAAGTGTACATATTCTATTATATATAATATAATCTATATATATATATAATATATATAAGTATTATATATTATATATAATTATATATATATATATATATATATTATATATATATATATTTATATATATTATATATATAACTAATTTATATATAATATAGATAATATATATATATATATATATAACTAGGCAACAAATACTACATATCAAAAAGATAATTAAAATTTATTAAGTACACTAATATATAATATAAATATCATAGATGGTTATATTGTTCGTCAGCTAATATCACTATGATAAAATTAACAGTTTTCTATATAAATAAGAATGAATAAATCAAAGTTAGTAATTCCACTGGAATTTTTTGGCAACTAATAATAACAGATCGCAAAGACTCATATTAACGACAAAAACAAGAGACGAACACAAGGAGCTACAATCAAAATGGCGACGAGTAGTAGTCGATCTATACATGGTGTGCCATTTAAAAACGAATTGTACTATTGAACTCAAAATTGTAGTGAAAACTTGAATAAGGTCTATGAAATTTTATATGAATAATAAATCTATGGTAACGCCCATAGCTTAGAATTTACTATTAAAGAACAGAGTGGTAAGAAATTTACCAAATGCATTTAATTATGTATAGTTGTTATTAATAAAGTACGTTGCTATTTCTTTTAATTTCTTTATAAATCAGTTTTCTTTTTCACATTCAAATAAATGATGTAATAATTTCTATATTTTTTTTAAAATATTGTAAAATTATTTTTAAAAGCTACAAAAATATTGGGTAGGAGCTACCCACCCCCTCTACCCTATGACTACGCCCTGATTATTAATATAATATATTTATTATATTATAATATATAATATATATATATATTATCTATATATAATATTATTATTATTATTAAATATAATATATATATATAATATAGTTATAATTATATATATTATAATACTATATATATTGGGCGTGCTAGCTTCCAGCCAGGGGGGAGTTAAAATTCATTTTATAGAGCGTACATATCTATTTTATATATAACTATATATATATATAATAATATATATATATATTTAATATATATATTATTATATATATATACTATATATATAATATTATATATATATATTATTATATAATATAATATATATATATATGTATAAAAGAAAAAAACATTAAATAGAAAATATATGTAGGACTACAAAATGATTAATGATTTTAAAAAAAATTTATATATTATTAAAACAAGAATATACTACAATATGCAATGAAATGGAAAATATCAAATAATAGAGCACTTGCAAAATTGATATGATTAGATAATTTTCCTTGGGGTAAGCAATTTTCAACTACCTGCATTGAAATAAAGATAATATATAATATATGTCAAAAAATTTTATCTGTGTTCAATTATCATGCCGAGCCCAGTTTAACTGCTGTCATCCTTCAATAGTCTTCATAGCCCGTCTTCCTTCGCAGATTTCTGAATAGAGGTTTCTACTGTAATTGTGGAGCAATGGTTGAAGGGACGAGTGTAATCATAAAGCTTTTATACGTCGAACGGAAGAAAGAGTATCAGATTCTCATTAAGATATAGACTCGAGAGAACAATATTCTTTATTCTCACATACTTCAGTTTCTTGTCACCAAACAAGAGTTTGCCAAAGAGTTTAGACTTAATTCTTAGCACTTCTAAGTGGAAAAATATTGAAGACTGGACTATTTAGTTACACTCATCGAACTGTTACGAAGTAGACATGTGGACAAATGATTAAAGAATAAGTGTCAATTAGCATTAAGAAAAAAAGAATGATACTTTTCAGTAGAAAACCGTAATTATTGAAGAGTTGTAAGAATAAGATTCGGAATTATTAAGAGATTTATCAAAAACATGCGTGGGTTATGTTGCGAGATGGTTGCTAGGTGATGCTGGTACCTAACATCCGTGGTAATAATTCAGATCAAGATTCCAAGTTGCTACCGCAGATTATGATTAGCAATTCTTTTAGCAAAACTACTATCCATTTCCAATGTGTTAGAATAGTGTCTAGACGAAGGTTATTGACGAATAATCCACAAGGTCTTGGATTGAGAGAATTTACAATGGCTCTACCATCCGCCAGAGTAACTTCGCGATCAAAATCTAATTAGCCATTGATGATGACGACTTACATGCGCTGAAATAAAGCACTAAAAGAGCGCTTTTTTTTGTGGCGGTATTTCCTTCAATGGAAAGGGTTTATAATGCTTCTCATTCGTACAAAGTGATCCTTAAACACTCTGAAAATACCGCACAATTCGTGTATAGTTACAGTAACCAATCTGGTCCTGACGATAGGCTGGGATGTCTTGAGCATTAATTTTCTTACTGCAAGACGAACATCGTGAAAAAAACGTATAATGTATTTATATAAGTTCACGCTTTTACGGGATTTCTGGTTTGGGCAAAGTGTACAAATCGATTGACTAACTAAGATTTAGTTTTGTGAGAGAAATGACAGCAACAATAGATTTACAATTAATACTTTTCGCAATATTATGGCTTGACACATTTTATTTGCAGCTGTAAGCAACGACCATCAGAACCAAAGCCAACATTTCTACGGGAACCATATCTTCGGTGTCAGAAAAAATCGTAAAATAGTATTCGTTGGATTTTTGCGGGATTCAAGCGCTTTCAATTCTACCAGCATAAATTTCCTCTATGACTATCATGACGGATCTCTTTGTCGAAATAGCTGCAATCGCTATGGATAATACTGTTCTTTCTAGAAATTCTAGCGGTTTCATCTGCTAGCAAGGTAAGCAAGGGTATATTGACCGCCATGCTTTTACCGTTATGTAAACGATGCCTTTCCTTTATAGTAGAACATGAGAGTGATCTCATTTCTGACTCTGAACTGATTGAATATGGATGGCATTTTCTTTACTTTTTCAAAAGTGATTTTCAATGACTGATTCCGGCAGTCTTTCGTAAAGAGGAACAGCAAACATTGCGCACTTCTATTAATGAACGCTCACCTCAATGCGGTATCGTGCTTAAACAGAAAATATCAACATGAAAATTATTGAGATAATATTTTTTTTTATATTTTAAATTTATCAATGAATTTTCTAATTAAGAATATATTGAGAAGTTTAGAGAATAATAGAATAAACAGCGAAATTAAACGAACATACAATTCTTACTAAAACGTAAAAGGTAATTAAGAAAATTACACAACTGAATATTCCTTTGATATAACATTTATAAGCTTGTTCCACTTAGGTAACGTTTAGGACGTAAATAACTGAAACAATGATGTAAGGGCTGTACTCATAAACTCTCTGCATGCAGCAAAAGTGTGTAATGCTCTAATATGCAGGAAAGGTATGTGCTCTTCCATAAGGGAGGGAACAATGCCCCCCCCTCGTACACGGGCCCATAATAAATATAATATAACAAATAGTATATCATAATATATATATATATATATATATAATCTATTATATATCTATCATATATATATAGTTATATATATATAATATATATATAGTATTAATATATATTGGGTCAGCATTAGAAGACCACAATCTATATAAAAAATACAAGATACAAGTGTAAAGGATTAGCATATGCTGGGGAATGCTGGTCCAATTATTAAGTAGCGGCAAAGAAAAATATAATAAAAAAAAAATATATATACTCAAAAAAATAATAGATACAGGTGGAAAAGGAATACATTTTGGAATCCTGGTAAAATTTTGGATATGGATAAAGAAAAAAAAAAAAAAATAAATGAAAAAATTATTGTTACAAATTATGTCAATATGATTAGAGATCTATTAAGATACTTTTATGTTGTTACTCGTTAACAAATAGAACTTTCTATTAAATATTTGCTTTTTTTTTTTTAACTAAAAGAATACCCAAGGGTATACCCCCCCACCGGATGGCAGGAGTCGGAGTCTCTGACTTCCGGGGTACTAGGGTAGGATAATTCCCCATCGCGGGAGGTCTCCCGGGAACCGCGGCACTTGTAGTATGGTTGGGGTGTCGCCGGGGTTCTCCGCTCGCCCAGATCGGGTATTGAAAAAGTCCCCTGTGGTTCCTCCGCGTCGAGCCCCTAAATTGCCGTGTAATATCTTTATAAAAAATAAATGAAATATTTATATATTATGTGATAAACGCGGGAGAGCTTATGCTAATGATATATAGATAATATGTAATGATTCGAAGCATAATACATCTACCAAATAATAGCTAAGATGGAAGCATGAAAGAAAATAAAAAAAAATAAGAGAAAAAAATATTGCTTAAGTTTGACTTTTACCTTTATATATTTACCTCTATTAATTACCTTCTATCTATATATATCTATAATATTATTATAAAAGATTCTATAGTATAATCTATATCTATATATGATTTATTATATATATATATATATATCTAGGTCCTTTGGTAACCGTGAAATTAAAAATACGCACAAATCTTCTCTTTCTTTTTTTTCTTATGTATTAATTTCTTTTAGACTTTTATCCCTATCAAATTTTACAGAAGGATTCGCAATAATGTATTTACATTTCACTAGTAGCATTTGTAGTTTTTCGAGATAATGGTTTTTTTTTTTTTTTTTTTTTTTTTTTTTTTTTTTTTTTTTTTTTTTTTTACAGTTTCTCGGGTAAAATTTTGTCAGGATTCCAGCAATGTATTCCTTTTCCGTGTATTTGTAATTTGAAGATATGGATGTGGCTACCGTTATTAATCTAGCATGATTTATAATAATTAATAGATATAATAAAATAAAATAAATCATATAACATCACAGAGAACAATTATCATGTCTACTACGCTAATAGATTAGATAATAATTTATGCTATATAGAAAAGATTTCATTAATATATATATATAAATTAACACTAATAATTATAAAAATATTATATATATATATTTATATAATGTATATATATTATATATGATATATATTATATATTTTATTATCTTTTTTTTTACTTTATTCATTATATATATATATATATATTATATTATATATATATTATATATATATATATTATAAATCAGGACATATATATCATTATATTAATTCTTTTATAATTAAATAATATGTTATAACATATATAATTATAATATTATATTATAATTATTATATATATATATATATATATTTATATACATAAACGATGTTAACAGAAATAGTCACAATTTTTCACCGTGGTAGCCAGTGATAGTAGTTAAGAAACTAAATGACTTCGTTGAATGATTTAGCTATCCATGAAACCTTTGTATTATGATATCTGATTCGGAATTCAAGACTAACTCTCCTAACATGAGAGGACGACTGCTCCTCAAAATATTACTCTGTATTGGAATTGTAAATGAAATCTCTGCTCATCCAATCTTTTCTCCCCTCAGACCAACAAGCCATTTTGGTTGACAAACAAAAAGAAAACAAAATGAGGCATCTAAGTTCACTAAATGAAATAATATAGCTGCATTCAGTGATTAAAGCTCGCGAGGCTTGCCTAAACTCATCTTGCAGATATAAATTCATTCATTTTTTTCCCCTGATACTAAAAAATATGAACCTGTGAAATTTAGTGGGGTCATTGGGTATGGATACCATTTTTTTTTTTTACCTGGAAATCTTCCATCAAGTTACATCATTTGTTGTTCACGACTTGGATCGTTGTGCTATTTGGGAGATGATATCATCTCTAGTTCTTGAACATTACAAGGAGTCTCCTGTTTATTCATTTCCAAAATTTTTGCAGATCCTAGACTAATTCTCTTCGGTGTGATTTAGCCATATGTTTATGAAGTTTTTGTTGTACTTAGTGATTTCTTTTTACGTGTCCTTGTTTTTTTTTCATGATGGCATATTTTTCACACTCAATTAGTAGATTTTGCTAACATTAATATAATACAATCTTTTTACGAAAGGGTGGCATTGTTAATAACAATTTGGTAGAGATTGATTATGAGCTACAAATCTGCAAACAATTAAGAATAATAATTCATTGCAAAATTGTTAATAATATATATATATATATATTAATATATATTACTATTAATATTACAATTTTTATTTATCATAATTAATATATATATAATTCTTATATTATATATCTATATATATATCTTATATATTTATATATATATAAATATATTATTATATACATGGTATATATTTATATATAATATAATTATTTTTTTATAATTAAGTATTAACCAACATCCAATTAGCGGGATTCCGCAGGCAAATGTTTAAAAGCACGGCGAATCCCCCCCACAAACTTCGCGCCCGGCCGGGCTTCAAGGGGGGCCGGGATAAAATAAAAATAAAAAAGTGAGGAACCCATACCCCCGTAGGGGAGCAGGTAACTCGATTTCCATCTGTGTTAACTTTTCGTGGGCTTTAAAGAGAAGGAAGATTTAATATTAGTTGGAAAAAACCACGACAGAAAGCAAAGGAAGTCCCTTATGCAGAAGCAGAAGGGATCAGGAAAGAAAGAGGCCACAACGAACAAGTCCAGAGAGGATTTGAACAAGTTACTAAATACTACACGCAAAACGTCAGCAGCGAGAGCAAAGCCGCACCAGTCGATAAAGCAGGAGTCGCTAATGGAGGTGAGATGCGAGTGAACAATACCATTTTATTTTTTTTATTTTGAAGCATCTACCGATTGTAGTATATTCCTATACCGAAAGAGGATATGGCCAACGGTTACGTCGCAGAGATTAGGGGCGTCAAGAGAGTTAGAAAGGGTCGGGGACAGGTCTTTATTAATGCTCTTCAGCTTTAGAATCAACCTGATCCATAGAGGGTTGGAGGTGGGCGGAGACACACCATATGTGTATGATATCAGTACCCATCACAGGGCGAAATCATAAAAGCACCTTATACAACTGAAGTGGCGTTGCAGAGGTAAAATTTTCCCGGCACCTGTGACAAACCCAGTTTCCTTTGAGCCCACCCCTTAGCAACCATTGAATATGACGGTTTCCAGACAATTTTTGGTTAGTTAAGACGAAGAATCTTACTGTATTCTGTTCACAGGAAGAGACGTTAGAGCGTCGAAGGAAATAGGAAGAGTTGGGAGGTGTTTTTCGCAAGTGGTATGAAGTTAAGAGAAGTGTGAAGTTTTAAAAGAGATTGAAGTTTTAAATGTCTGTTAGCGGGTGATACCACACCGGAAAGACCTCACTCCAGTAGCAAGAAATTAGAGATTGGTAATGCTGATAGACGGAGAGTCACCCCTTCTAGAAGCAGAAAGAGGGAGGCCAGAATAGTTGAAGTGACTAGAAGAGTGGCAGAGTTTTCGCTAGTCATCGGCATAAGAGTAAGCTAGGGTGAAGTACAGCTGAGATGATCGTTGATGAAATGTCAGCGCCATAAACGTTTGGAAGATAAACGAACGCACCGTCTGCGGGAAGACCCACACAGAATTAACAGGAAAAGGATGACAGCAGGTCGCTCCATCCACGGAGTGTTGATATGAGCGAGTCGAAGAATATAGAACAGAGGTTAACACAAGATGAAAGAGGGGAGGAATCCCCAAGGACAGGCAAGCCTTTAAAGAGCCCAGCTTGACTTGCGTGGCTCATTCAACCCGATCAAAGCTTTTTGGATATTGTCAAGGCAGAGCCACCACATAGATCAAGTACTCCCCATTGGTCCAAGGCTGAAGACCATAATAGTTGATAGAAAGTGTCACAGTTGACCTCTGAATATGTTAATGAAGCGAAAAGCCTACTGTAAGATTACTCTGAAACGAAGGGAAATAGACTCTTCTAGGAATTGATCCAGCGAATGAAAGTTAAGAAGAGTTTCAAGATTTTAGATAGAATACAAGTGGTAGATAATAGGGCGATAGTTGGAAAGGAATGAGAGGGCGGCTGCCTTTTTTTTTTTTTCGGGTCGGTGGGAATATGCGCTGCATTCCCAGCTCAAGAAAAGTACTTAGTATTATTGACATAGCGAGTAGCAGTTGACGCGGGGAGGAGCACACTCCTCTATAACACGGGGAGGTAATGCACTCCGGAGCCAATAGCCTTCCTGACGTTTATAGAATTCAGGATCTCAGGAATCCGTGCACACGATCATGTGTAATCACAGGCATAAACGACAGGAGATACGCTGAGTAGGAGACAGGAGTAGAGGGTAGAGCGACTTGCAGATCGTCCCAGTGGTAGAATTAATGAAAAAAAGAGGCGAAGGAGATGGGCTTTTCTAGAAGTGAGAGCCTAGAACAGAAACCGTCAGGGAAATAAGGGGAGGAAAGGCAGAGCTGCTACCATGATGTTATGTAGATTGTTTTTGGCTAAGGGGCCAGAAATAATTGTTTATTCAGATTGCAAGAAGAAGAGAAGACCAGACAGGTGGTCGCACAATTAACCTTCTTTTGTGATAAGTGGCGCTTAGCCTGTTCGAATTAGTATCCCTGCAACGAAGTCGTAGAGATATAAAAATTTTAGGGTGAAGCAGTGAATATGGAAGAATGAAAGAAGTTTTCTCAATGCCCCGATATTTGGACGCAATGTCCTATCTTTCTTAGAATCGCGGCCGACGATAGAAACAATGCATCCTTATCGAACCATGGATTTTGGGAGAACATGATTTAGTTGCAAGCAGGGAAATGAACATTGACTTGACCCTCTGGCATGTCCCCATCGTGATTAGTTGGTCCCTTATCCTTTTGCTCCACGCGGTGCCCGGTAGCCATCCCCGCTCAAAGCAGCCGCTATTCATTCCAAGCAGTAGTTAGCCAAGAAATAACCAACGAAAGAGCAATTCCCCCCAATTATGCCCGAAATAGGACAGGAAAGAATGTGACGTTTAAGAGAGAATGAAGTGGAGGCGGCTGCTGGAGCACAAAAATTATAAATGAAACTTTGAAAAATACAGTCTCTAAAGTCTACACATATTCGTGTGTGTGCAAAAGACGTATACAAAATAGAGGAGAAATGAGTGCGTAATTTATGCGAGACAGGAGTAGTGATGGAACCTCAAGTCACGCGTATATTTTAAGGAATTTGGGTTAGGGAGAATCTGGAATAGGGTAGGTCCATATAAATTAGAACTGTTCACCAAATCGTTGACGAATACTGATGGTTTTGGCCTTTCCATCCCCGCACATAAGCATCGTGATGAGAGTGACGACCCATCAACCACCAGTGTGATGATACCTCTTTCGAAATCCCTTAATATTGAAGGATGTTATGTCATTATTTTTTGGGATGTGAGATGTACAAGTCTCAGAGAATAGATATAGATAGTCAAATTAAAGATGTGAATAAATACTGCTCTCCCAGTATTTAGGTGGAGCAGTTAAAAGCAAGAAAAACAAAACAAAGATAGATTGATAGTAATGTAGGGGATGTCTAAGAAATTTTTAAGAGGCACACACGTTCCAAGGCCTAGGGAGCGAACTCAAGATTCTCTGAGAGATTGTTCATAAGGAAAGTGTTTCTGTTAATATAACTTTGGACACCAAGACCCATTCCAGACAAACCCAAATTTAGCGGAAAAATCTCTATGAAACAGTTATACGTTTAGAGTATTAAGATTTAATTCGGAATAATGATATCTACCTGGCCAAGCTGGGTTGCTCAGACACAATATAATGTTAAGTGAGGTTATATATATATATATTATAAGGTTTTATATTATATATATATACTATATATATATTTTGAATATTATTATCTTATATAGTATATATATATATAATTATATATAATATATCTATAGAAATTATATAATAAATATATATATATAATATATAATAGTATTATAATATATATATATAATATTTATTATATATATAATATATATATATTTAATATATATATATATATATATTTATATATAAATCATCCTCCATATTTAGTGTATCATATATAGAGTCCACCCCCCCAAAAAACTAAGTACATTTCTAAACTAATAAAAATACCCAGTTATAAAAAAACTTCATTTAATTATCCAGTCTAATCTAAATAATATATATATTGCTCCAAGTTAAAAAAACAATCAATTAATAAGACAATATCTCTTACGCTTCATCTTCGTGTGAGGCACCCTACCTAACTCTGTTAACGGGATGTCAAGTAAGAGAAAGGTACCACGAAATGGCGATCGATTGGTAGACACTTTCCTCTCGAGTTCCCACTCAGCCTTTCCGCCGGGTTGGTCTTGCGATCCAAATTTCTAGTCTCCTTTCCCAGTCTTAAGAGTTTTTTCTCTGCGGGGAAGCAGACCTGATCATTTAAAGTATTCTCCATGAGACGAAAAGCTTTTTGTCATATGCGGTAAGTTGAAGCCTCCTCTCTTTGTTGTTTGTAAGTTCTTATTAATAATACGATATTCATATTATTTATTATATTGAAACAAACAAAGCTTGTTCAAATCAAACAAGTATTTAATATATTTGGTTGTTCTTCTATTGACTATTTTCCACTGTCTCTCACCTTTAGTTCTGAGTGAGCCACTATTGTTGGAAGTTTCTGTGAAGTGGTGCTCCTCTTGTCCTATTTTTTCTGGTTTATTTTCCTCTTTTTACATCTATCCTTTCACCTATGTAATTTTTTGTTGCAGGACTTACACGGAATTGATGTATTGCTTGCGTTTGTTTTGGTTTATTGTCATTTTAGGCCCTCCTTTCACGTCACCTTTTCTCTCAAGATATGTATTGTATTTGGTTTAAATAAAATTATTCCCGAATTTGTAGTTTAATATGACTATAGTTGACTTTACATTATGTTTTTGTTTAAGAAATAATTGGAATGCTAATTTATGTTGATCCATCCAATTAATTTTCCCTACAAATGGTAAAAGAATTTTTTCGCTTATTTAAACCTTGATATTTTATGGTTTTAAGGGGTGTTTAAATTTATAAAGGGTGTAGTATGTTTGTAGTTTCGGATTCCAAGATGGTCGTCACTACGATGATACGGTAAGGCTCGGAGCTGAATGTAAGACGATGGCGAGTCCCGTTTTGGGATGTAGTGTTATGTCAGAAACCCAATGCAAATGGATTTTTGGATATGGCAGAAAGCCCTTTCTAAGTGTAATATTACCGACACACAAGTGTCTCACTGTTGATCGGTGTGGTTTCCCATATTTGATTATGCAGGTACGATCGAGAGAGAAAGGGAAGACTATGGCATTGTCTAGGTTCATTCTGGTAAATTTCAATGAGGAAGTTGATATTGTTTATATAGAGCCTGAATTCAATTCTATTTAAAGTTGACAGGTGCTAATATGAAAAGAAATAGTCGTCCAACCGCCTCCTAAGCTTTTCATATTGATAAATAGTAAAGAATCTGCTATCGTAATCAAATTGTATATGTGGTTGATTTCTAAAGCTCTAAAATATTATTAGATCACTTAGTATAGGGGACAAAGGAGAGCCCATACTCAAACCGATGGGCGTGGATCATTTTATTTTCAAGTGGCCAAAATACCTCCTTATTAATTTGCCCATAATACCTTTATGCCCCCTTAAAGTGGCGTTTTATAATATTTCGCTAATAGTATCTTCCGAAATTTCTTAAATTTGCAATTTAATTAACCATTGCGTTGGTCACTGGATTCCTCAAATCTTGTGGTAATGTAAGGGGATGTGACATGCCAGTTGGCAGGAGGAACATTGTTCACTCCCGTAACAAGTGACAGACAATTTTCTCTCAAAAAAATACCTAAAATTATATTAAGTTGTTTATGTCGCCAAAAGGTACACCCTGAAAGACCCCTTCTCCGTGAGTATGTATAAATTCATCAACCATTTCATTTGTAATTTGATAAAACAGAGTGTCTTCCGGACCGGGAACCCATTAAACGTCAAAGCAGAAGAATGTAATGAGCTTGAGCATTTTTGTCCCTGTCCATCTAAGGTTTTAATATAAATATTTTGTAGGTGTTGGTGGTTTTGTCAGATATTGTTAGGTAAGGCAAATGTTAGGTTAGCAGCCTTTGATGGGTAGGGAACATTGTTGATTTGGGTAAGAGATTGTAAAGTTAACAATGTTAGAAGTAGCGTTTCGAATTTTATTTAAAAGCAAAGGTAGCCCACTTTCTACGAAGTTTTGTAAATGGGATAAATATTTTTCTTGATCTTCTGGTGAAACTTTAACCCCATTGGTCTGCCTTTTAACGCTGTCTCCAAAGGAATATCCACCTAAAAGCATGAGTTTTACATGCACTAAACATCCAACCAAAACAGATGAATAAATAGTTGCAATACACCTACTAAAGCCTTGAACCTTTAAATCTTCCCATAAAAGTAATTTATTTGTAGGTTTATTCCGTAAAGCCTGTATAATCTGTTCCGTATCTAGTTCATCTAAAACTATCTGTATTTCATTTTACACGGAAAGCTTTACGTAACCTGTTGCATCCTATCTCTATTTTTTCGTAATTATATATAAGTATACTCCATGTTTCTGTCATCCATATGTCAAATAGTTAGTGATACCAAGTATGTCACTAATATCAAATAATATATATTATATCTAACTTTTATCTCCCCCATTACACCCGATCCTATTCATAATATATGTGAGATTATAAACGCTATATCATTTTTCTTCCTCACGTATATATTAATAGCAGTTGCATTGGCTGTCTGCCTAGTCTTTTCGTAATGTTGTCTGCGCTTGTAATATACCGTGACTCCACCCAGAGTATTATAACTTAATAATCATAGATCCACATTTATCTCACTCTTTTCATAAATCAATCACATGACGATCTCCAGTTCTCCTTCACATTACTCTACTATATCTATACCACACTAATTATACCATTATCAACATCTATATTTTCTGTATAATTCATCTCTAAACAATCTATCCTATTCAATTTCTGAGTCAAAACTTTTTATCGCTAAGTCCTCCCATACACCCTATCTACTTCACTACCTTATATATATATATATATATAATATATATATATATATATATCATACTGATTTTATATATATATATTATATATATATATATATATATATATATATTATAGTATAAAATCATTATCAATCTGCCAAATATCAAATTCACTCATACCATTAATATTTCAACTACATCTCGTAATCGTGAAATATATCTACTCTTTAACCTTTCTAGATTAATACTTAAACCTCTATAAGTTAATAAGCTATAATAAAAGTTAAAGGGAGACAGGACACTACTCTGTCTGACTCCCGTCCCCACCTTATCAATTTCATAGATTCTGTAGTATCTCGCATTTTTACATCCTGTTCTCAGTTTAGCAACGTAAGAGGTCGACACACAGCTATTGGATTTCCATCATTTATAGTAGGCATTTAGCGCACGCTATCATCTAATACTCACGTGTCAACTTCATGCACAACACGCTCAGTTAATCGCAATCTCCGGAGAGAGTGTTCTCGCCACTGCACTCACTGGGCTCTGGGACTTAGAGAGTCATATAAATCGGCTTATTTTTGCTTGGCTGTGTGAGGAAAGGCATTAGTAAAGTTAAATGATATAAATAGGGTGAATGATTGTAATTGAAAAACTTATATATGCGCATGCCGTCTATTATCTCACCACTATATGCGTATTTATATAAGAGCTTAAGAATGACTCTCTAATATGCTATATATCCTGTGTATTATGAATTGTATACCACTCTTTTGACTCTCTAGTCGTATCAGCCTCCATTTTTGTGATCATCTCTTCTCTCAATTGCTCAATCGTCGACTGACTAAATTTTAAAGAGAGTCTGTCTGATATGAATTCTTCTTATTTGCACTATGCACAGCATCAGAATACCATGTCCTCAGATCATACAGCATTTACTACAGCTCATTAGACGTTGGTTTCTCGGAATTAGAAAGGCTATGTATAGATTTAATAATCATAGTTGATTCCACAAAATAGATGTTGTACACTCTCTAGTGGAAATATTGGATTTCAATGCTGATAACTTTTTCCACTCTTAAAATGAGGAACAATTATATAAACACTAATACACACTCCAGCTGCGACAATCCGGACCAATGAGGGATATCGAACATAAGATCTCACCATGAACTATCCTCAAGCATCTTTAGTTAAAATGACGCACAGGTTTGCCAGAACTTATAATCTTTCTCTTCCTTTTATCTTACTCGAGCCTCCTTGCCCACTGTCACCTCAAAGCTTAGTAATTATATTCTAGAGCTATGCACCTATTTGCTTTCAAACCCGGCGCTTATCTCACGTTTACTTTGCTTGCGCACGATATGTATCGATGAAGCACTATATACAAGCTTCCTCACATTCTCC
The DNA here is from genome assembly GCA_015478945.1 of Trachelipus rathkii. Lineage (NCBI taxonomy): Eukaryota > Metazoa > Arthropoda > Malacostraca > Isopoda > Trachelipodidae > Trachelipus > Trachelipus rathkii. The sequence goes on from JABUQX010039634.1 coordinate 50,608, forward strand.
ATCGTTATAGAAATGTCGGTGTGACTATAGCTACGCCACGCCTGTCCCATCTCCTCTCACACTAGAAATTTACTTTTGATCACTACTTCAGCACAGTTCCGTATCTCTCCTCGACGATTTATGGGTAATCTTCGACTTACAATATAATTGATTTTACTCGTGTTGCAGCAAAACAACATTCAAACTCGTTTCCCATATCTTCTCTGTAGTTAAGTGGTAATGCAGCATAAGAAGCAGACAAGTTTTGGTTTGGGAATCCATGTGGCGTGGTGTTGTTTTTGAAAGATAAATCCTTACCAATTGTTATGCTTAGAAAAGGTGGAGAAATAATTTTAAACACTTTTAGAACATTTGGGACTATAGCTGCTAATAGTTCAGAACATATTCCCGTAAAATGTGTTTCTGGGCAGGGCGTGACGTATGCAGTATTAACCAAAGATGTAAAGCATAACTGTGGTAGAAGTTTTCATCAGTTTGATGCTGGTGTAGTTGCCTCTTAAGCTAAGTATCTGAATATAACGTATGAAGTAAATAATTTTATTTGGATGATGGGTGCGGGCGTTCTTTACTATAAAGCGAAATTTTTATATTAATAGGATAGTAGATTTCAGTTCAAATAGCTCAATTCAAAGTTGTGTAACTCTTTCTAATAAAGGTATGAATGATTTATCAATTATTATCAACCCAAGAAAGAGATGAAGTACCTTTGCTAGTTGGTAACGTCAAATCTCAGGAATTGTGTGCCCCTCTCTTTCGCTGTGTATAGAATTACGTATCAATTAACTTAGATTATAAGTTATACATTGTTTTATTATCGATAAATTATTAAAGGTTTATTGCTTTAGCAGAATGGTTTTAATATTTTACATAGAATTTGTTGGTCATTGCTCCCTTCCATATTCTGCGTGTCCGTTAAGCAGTTCATGGGTGAAATAAAAGCTTACCAATTGGAGAGAAATTTCAAAGAAAATTTATTTTTTAGAACTTTAAAATTCTTTACGTATGATTTTGGTCACACTTTGAGAAGAATCAATCGTACGACAATTTTTTTGTTTTATTTTAAAATTGGAAGTTTTAATCAATGTAATGACAGACTAGCGAAGTTCGAAATAATAAAAATAATAAATAATAAAATAATATAATAATAATTAATAATAATAATAATAATAATAATAATAATAATAATAATAATAATAATAACTTGAATCTTGGTCTCATGTAAAATTACTTGGATCTTATCTTAAATAATCGAGTGCTTTAGTTAGATTAAAGAGCGAAATGGGTCTGTAGTCAGAGCTTCAGTTTAATAACTATTTATTTTATTTGTTTTTTGCGAAATATAGGCCTAGATATATAAACAAAAATATATAATTTTTTTTAATAAATTAAATGGATTAATTTTTTTTCTTTTGCTTGCTAATACTATCAGTCAATAGTCTAGGCCTAATATATCCAGTTAGAATTAGCTTAGGAATTTAGTCAGTCAGAATTAGGGCTGTGGAATCAAAGCCATGGAGTTTGAGGAAAAAAGAAATCTACAAAATTAATTGCTATATACAGGGGATTGGAGCTGGAGCTATAGGCATAACAAAGAGGGAGGTGTGTGAATAAGGGGGGGCATAAAGTTCATTACAGGCTTACTGAAATTCTCATATATTCAAGATAAGATGATGGGCTAAAAATTTAGTGTAGGCCCTTAGAGGCTACGGCTATGTTAAAATAAGGTGAGCCCTTTAAATAAAGTATTCTGTGATGTATTTAGTAAAAAAAATTTTGATTATTTTTGTTTATGTTTTGAGATTTTTGTTTTGAGATTGAGTGTTGAGAGTTGAGAGAGTAAGGTCTGTTCGAAATCGAGCTCTGTCGAAAGATTGGACACAGATGCTAAGAGTTTTTAGTGACTCATCGTGTGTGATATTTTGTAAACACAAGTGACATTAATCTTATATGTGATCAAGCCACATATCTTAGTTTTAAGAAGTTTATTTGTTTACATTATCTTCGTCCTTATAGATCTAGCAAGTGATCTAAATATATCCATTGTCTCTAATTTATCCTCTCGTCATTCACAGAAAAGTGAATAATTTTAGCTATTATATTCTCGCATATTCTTCAAGAAGTGAATTTTTTTTATGATCTCTTTTGTAATTATTATGAGTGAATGAACTGCTCTCCAAGATATTATTATTATAAATATTATAAATGTTTTAATAATATTTCTTCCCCTTCATTATTTTTTGTATACTATTAAAGCTTCTCGTTTGTTTTTGATTTTTTTCATAGTGTTATATGTTTGGCAGCCTGATATATTATCGTACTTGTTCTTTCCTAGCCCTACTTTAGCATTCATCTATCCCAAGTCTTCTAAGCATACAACTTTTCCATGCGGCTACTCCAAGCCTTTTTAAGACCACTTCCTCCTCTTCACTTATATCTTGACTCTTTTTCTTTGAGCGAAATTAACAATCTACACAAAAAATTTCATAAAAATCTGATCTGCTCTCATTTCCTGTCCCTCAAACCTACATTCTTCTTTTTCTTCAGTTCTTGTGCTTACTTCATTTGCCATTATATTAGAGAGCACTCACACGGACACTCTTCGACATCTTCATTTAACTCCACACTCACAGTTGGCTTTTGTTTAATCGTTCCATATTATTGACTCCTATACTCTGAATACGTAATTACAGCCAAACATGACACCAAGAAATATTTATACAGCGGTTTCTTTTTCGCGCGAGCGGTTATATAAGACTCTATATTCATATTTCCCGTGCATTCGTACATAACACATTATTTCTTTCGGTCGTTGCTAAATATTCGTGACCACATATATACTAATCATATTGCTCCAATCTTTCCTCCGTGTCTGAGCTTTTCCGAGAATGCTTCCAGACTTTAAATACGCATATATTCCTTTATTTTTTCTGCCTCTCAACCTGCACAACTATGTGCGTTTGATTTGTTACCCTCAGTCTGGCAACCACCAATCTAGATCTGAGTCAAAACTGACTCCAGGAAGCAGAGAGAGCATCGCTGCGCACTCTTGCTAGCATTTAATTTCCGCGGAGTATCTGATTTATTATTTCATTGATTATTCATATATATGAGAAATTTTTTGTACTAAGATAGCTAATTCGGAGTAAATAAATTACTGAAGAGGTATCTATATTTGATTAAATAAATATATTTACTATATTACTATATATATGTAATAAAACGTATATAGATGATTTACTATACTGAGTAGATGGGAAATATTTATCCTATATTATACATATTCGAGATTAAGAATCGTTATAAATGACGAACCAATAAGATGAAAAAATTATCTACCATACAAGTTGTTCTACTATTCTACTAATTGATTGGCAAAGAGTCTTACTATAATCAATCAATTTTGTGAAATTTCGTTCCTCCATTTATTTAGCTCATTCATTCATGCATACAGATATTTCTAACTATAGAATTTCGTTTGTACTTTTTTTATATTTGAAAGGAGAATGCGTAAATAATTTTAAGACATTTTATATATTTAAATGAACGCCTCTAATACCTTTTCCTCCATTGTTAATTAATACCATGATCACTCTCGAATACTTAGAAATTTGAGCACGCCTGACCGGCTTATGGTCTCAAAGAGAGAGGTATTTTTCTGGTACTATAGGACAGGGCATAAAGGACTACGCTACCACGTCAGAATTGCGCACTCCTGCGTACGCAACACTGTGTAAAGTAAGAATCCTATACAAGAATATAGTTTTAAATTGCTTGTTCTTGTATGTAAATAGTAAGTGTAGTGGATATAGAGTATATTATTTTAAGAGTTGTATTTAGATGATAGGTCACTTAATTATATTTTATCCTTTATGAAAAATTAAGTTTGTTTAAATAAAAATTAATTAAAAAAAAAATGTTTTTATGAGAATCGCTGAATTCCTAATTCTAGGCTCTACTCATTTGCCAATCGTACGTACCTCTTGCTCTTTTTTTGAGTAGTATTAAATCTAATAAGTTGTTCAAGTGGAAATCATATCCTAGACAAAGATACGCATACAATTTCGTATATCATTAATGGACTATACTTATGTTAGCCCAATATTTTATGCCGCTATTTATTGTGAGTCTTTCAAACATCGTAACATATTTATGTAAGGATATATATTCACTATCTCAAAAATTTAAATCTCTCAAAATGACATATAAAAATTTACAGTTGCTGAAGTATTAGTGAGATTATGCGGTAACGTCAGTATTAATAGGGTTTTTACTATAACTTTACAAGAAGAGTTTGTTTTCATTTAATGGCACATAGATGGCACTTTTTTAATATTGCTGTCAGGGTCTGGATAAGTGACAGTTAAGATGAACCATAGCTCTCACTCTTGAGATGAGTCTAGAATAACTTTCGTATAAGTCTACTAGAAGTGATTATTTTTATTTAATCTCTATATAAATTTTATTAGTGTAATAAAATAAACCTATAAGATATATCTAAATATAAACATAATCTTTGAGCACTATAATGTCAATCCTAATTATGTATTAATATAAATAAAAATGTCCACTTCTCATCATAGGAATTTTCAACCTCAGCCAGTGGAAACAAAAAATAAAAGAATAGACGATAAATAAACAAATAATTGCTGACTCTCGATAAGGTGCTATAAAGACAGTGGTTTTCACACAACTGGCGAGCTGCGCTGTTCACCTCCCCGTTGAGGGAATTTTTATCGTTCTTCGAAAGTGTTCTAAGAAATACGTAACGAAAGCAACGTTATTAGATAACGCTTATTTATAAAATATATTTACAATATAAAAATATAGTAAATATTTTTTTTTTATTCATCACTCTTTTTACTAAAGTAAATTTTCAATAGTTTAAAGATGCTTACGATAGCAAATAATAGTAGAGTAGTTTTTGAAACTTTTTAAAAGTCTCATGTTATTATATAATGTGTCTTTGGATAATACTTTGTAATGAGATGACGGAAGCAAATCCATTGAAACACATGGCCTGTTTCACTATACGCATGAGATAGAGAAGAATATATATCGTTATCAGAGGAAATACTTAAGAGAATACGAGCTTAAAGATGACCACTTAAAAATTTTCTTCTAAGAAAAAAACTTAAAGTTTGCAAGCCTGTTTTGCATTGAAAAGTTGGCTTGATAGTAGTTGTTATCTATGGCAGATTATTTGGAGAAAATAAAATTGCTTAAACTTGTCTCTTCAATCTAAAGAATGGATTTAACAATGAATGAGAAAACTTGCTTTGTGGGAAAGAAAATATTGAAGTGAACACGTGTTTATGGAAATGTTTCCCTTGAGCCGTTTTAATGATATTCATTTATTACGACAAATGAGTACTAATTAGTTCAAGACACACGAGAACATATATCTACATTATACCCTACGTACAAGATTTGAGAGAAGAAATTATCTCCAGTTCATTCGATATAGTTTTAATAACCTTCCAATAAGTGTGAAGAGTTAATGGTATGGCTTAAATCATCAAAATTCAATAGAACAATAGAGTTACAGATATATATATACATTCCATTGTTATATACAGTTTTGTTAATTTGTACAGAAAGATACAAATTTAAGAAGTACTTGTTATTTTGCAATTTAATCGGCTTTTGCGAGTTCGAGAGAGTTATTAGAGCTTTGGATTGAAAAAGAATATGTCATTAAAATTTAAGCTATAAACTCATAGCGGTCAATTAAGATGCTTAATACCATTTTTTTGTGTTCACTTATCATATTCGTATGTGTGTGCGAGTATTGTTTAAAACACGGGTATATATTGTTGCTAATGAAAAGATTTCATAATATTAAGAATAAAAAGAGAAATAAATATACACATGTTACCAAGAGCTAAAGATATGAAGCTGTCTCACATGGAACTACAACCAAGACCTTCGAGATATTTATATTAAGAATATGAGTCAAAGCACAATACGCTTTATTCATTTATTTTAGTTTAAAATAAGGGATACAGAGGGTGTTGTTAGCCTCATAGAAAATATAAAAGCAATATTTGTAATACATTATATATATATATATATATATTATCATATATATATATTATAAGGGAGGTATAAGAGGTGAAGGGAGTAGAAGGGGGGGATAGGTAAGGTAAGAATAGTAGTGGGGGAAATTAAGATATTATATAAACTTAGGTATAGTATTATATAAGTTAGGGTTTTAAAATAACTCTTATTTTATAATACTATCGTTTTTATATATTAATATAATTGTATTTTGTTAATATATATAATATAAACTCTATATATATATAGTATCTATATATTATTATAGTTATTATTAGTATGGTATTGTGTTAAGAGCGGTATGAGTGGTATAAACCCTACGGTAGTTTAGGGATAAGTACCTAGGGGGGGGGGGTCCCTAGAGTTAGCAGAAAACATCTCATGTTATTAATTTGAGTTATATAATATAATATATATATTATATATAGAAGTAGGGAAATATGGGGAGGAGAGTGGTAAAATTTATCTAGGTAGAAGAAAATGAAATTGATTGAATGAAGGTAGGTAAATAAAATGTAGGTATAGAATATATATATAAAAGGGAGAGAAAGTTGGGGTTGATTAGTGTGGAGTGTAAATAACAGAATGGCGCCGGCTCGAAAATAATTGGAGGGTTGAGTTTATGGGCAAATTTTATGCATCTTGT
>JABUQX010039635.1:5000-12500 GCA_015478945.1 Trachelipus rathkii
TGTGTATACCGACAAGCGCACAAAAGGTGATTTAAAACTTCTATAATATATATATATATATATATCTATATATATATATATATATATATATATATATATATATATATATATATATATATATATATATATATATATATATATATATATATCTATACAGTATATATATATATATATATATATATTTCTGACCTTCGATTTCGATATATCGATCCATATCGATACCGATATCTATCGATATATATATATATATATATATATATATATATATATATATATATATATATATATATATATATATATATATATATATATATATATTAAATCTGTCTAAATAAACCATACTTTATCCTAACCTAGACTTTAAAGCCGTACAGTACGACCTATCTAGACGGATCGTAGTTGCCGTAGACCTAGACCTAACCTAGATTGATTGTCGTTGCCGTAAACCTAAACATAACATAGATGGATTGTCGTTGCCATAAACCTAAACTTAATCTAGATAGTTTTTCTGAAGTAAAAAATTAATATTTAAGTTTAATAAATAATCAACTGATGACTTATGGATAATTCCTTGCTATAGCTTGAAGAAAATGTTCATATCTCTCATCTTTAAGATGCTTTCTTTGCTTTCCACAGAAGAAGGATGAAAAGAAAAGGAAAGTGTTGAAAGTAATTAAAAGATTCATTTAGGAAAAAAAGCCTGTTTTTCAAAACGGGTGGGACTTAAAATAAAAATTATACTCTTATACCAAGAAACTTCCTTTTTTTTTTTTTGCAATTTTTAATATCTAATTTTTTTCTCCTGGTATGTCTCCTGTTGCTTTGGCTGAGGAAATGAAGATTTAGATCGATAATCCTCGTCGTCAAGACGGATATCAGGACCTAAAGGAAGGTGTTAAAAAGAACAAAAACGGTTAGACATAGAAATTTAAACTTGTAGGTGCAAGGAATGACAATTATCGCATACAAATTGTCATTAAATATCAAATTTATTAAAGGGTGAGTAAGTGGGCTAAATCTCTTAAACTACTGGTGCTACACGGCCGGTTGTCTGATAGTCCTGAAAAATCTGAAAAGGGCCTTTGATTTAGGTATCTTAGTTAAAAAAAATTTTTATAGTCATAAAATAATAGAAATGTGACATTTACTAGGTAACACAACATTTGGAGACGCGTATCTATGCAAAATTACACGCTCTATCTCTAACCGTTTGAGTTTGACACAAACAAAAATATCCAAAAAGTGATTTTGATTACGTTATACCCACGATAAAAATTTATTTTTACCACCACATTATAGGCACTATGAGGATACATCTTTGTGCCAAATTAGAACCTTCTATCTGTAATACATACAGATTAATCATTGCAAAAACCAATACCTTAGTTTTTAAAGTTACGCTCCAGCTATAATTATGAAATATAGAGAAAAAGGTAGGCCATAAGATACAAAAACCCCATTAATTTCAACCTTATAGGATACCTTATAGGATTTAACGTTCTCCGCATTTGACATTTTATAAAACGTTAATTGGCCACTTTTTGGCCAAACTGTTACGCCTAAAAAGTTAAAATTTTGTACGCTGGCCAAGTATTATGTTGTATACACATTGCTGTTATTAATTATATCAAATTTGTTAAGGAAGGTAAGAAAACATGCTATATGTCTTAAACTACTGGTGCTACACCATTCGGTGTAATCTTATCTGATAGTCGTAGGGTAGGGTTACCTCCTATTAAAAAAAATGAAAAAGGAGCTTTTGATTTTGCCCTCAGTAAAAATAAAACTACTAAGTTATTACAAAATACAGAATAATAATCGAAATGTGAAAGTAGTTATGCTAACACAACATATGGAGATACGTCTCTTTGCCAAATTTGAGACTCGTACCTTCAAAACTGTAGAAATTAAAAAGCTATCTTAAACAAAGATAAAAGCCTGAAAATTCCTTGGTTTGTAGGCACTCTAGTTGCGCGTCTTTGTGCAAAATTTCAAATCTTTAGCTCTAACCGTTTTCAAAAACGCAAAATTTACGTACAGTAATTATTTCACTTCGCTTCGATAAAAATTTGATAACACCATATTATTGGCACTATGTCGGCACACCTTAGTGCCAAGTTAGAACCTTCTATCTGTAATAAATTTGATACCATATTATTGGCACTGTCGGCACACCTTAGTGCCAAGTTAGAACCTTCTATCTGTAATAAATTTAGAGTAATCATTAAAAAAATTTCCTAAAAGTTAGGCCTATCGGGCCAAAACCTAAAACAAGCTTAGTTTCTCGAGCTAAAATTGTGATATTTATAGGAAAGGTAGGCCATAAGAAGATACATAACCCCTATTAAATTCAACCCTCAAGAATGTACCGTTCTCCGCATTTAACCTATTTAACGAAACTGTAGGTGGAACATTCTAGGCTAGGGAAAATTGTATATCATCCCTATGGTAATACCTTACAAAATTTCAGTCCTATTTAAAACGACTGCCTCGGCTCATTGAAACCATGAATACCCTTTAGCTACTCCCCATTTTAATAAGCCCCCCCCTTTCGAAATTTCATGGTCCTACCACTCACTACCCACAACGTCAGGATAATTTTTAAAAAAATTAATATAATGTTCAATTATATAGTTGTAGTAGTCGTCATCTCAAGCAGCCATTGAAAGAGGCATTATGGGTAATTAACATGCAAATTAGCCATTCAAAATTTTTATACCTTTTTAATTAGTTATTAAGTTTCAAAACTTACCTGCTGGTTCCTGATCATCACACCATCGTAATCTAATTTGGCACCTCTTCATCGCGTTTGAAATTAAATAACAGGAAACAAAAAACTAGGATTACTTACCAAATACGTGTACACTTGCAAGGCAAACGAACAGAATGGGGTTATAACGAATTTGGGAGTATGATTATCTAAGCTGATGTTGCCATATGAAGTTTAATATTTAAGTTGCATTTTTGGGTAACTTTGAAGCTTTGTATCTAGAGGCTCGTTAATGCTAGCATTATATAATTTTAATAGGTTAGAAAATCTGTACTTTCTAACTGCCATTAAATTTTCAGTTACATCGTTGTTATACTTTTCGTGTTTTGGCGTTTCAAAATGGGTATTGAACTTATCCTCAAATTTGCCATCTCGCACCTTGAGATTTTTTTCTCGAGGCTCGTTATTTCTAGCATAATGAAATTTTAATTGGTTTAAGAACCCTTACGATCTACATTATAGTAAAATTTCAGTCATTTCGGAGCTATAGTTTGAGAGGTACAAAATTCACAAAGCGGTATTAAATAACTTTTTTGGTCCATGTAAAAGATCTGAGATGGCAACTTTGAGGACTTACAACTCGTTAAAGCTAGAATATTGAAATTTTAATATGTCTGAAAACCTGCCAAAGGGGTATAACCTCGGCACTTTGGGACGGAAACTCGTAAATAACGATATATGTTATTGCTCAGCCTCTACCAACCACAAAAACCGATCTCCTGTACCGATGCGCCCGGTTTTGAAATCTGCACCGGTTTCTAAAGTTTCCGGGCTTTCTTGCCGGTTATACCTTAGTTTACTAATCGGTGTTCGGGTCTTTCCGGCCGGAAATGGACATTTGTTCGCAAAAAAAAGTAGTGGGACATGGAAAATTTTACTAAATACAGTGTCACAAAATTTTCAAAGTCAATTTCCAGCTTCCAGAATGCAAGCGATGGGTGGCGTTAACACTTTTTGGGGTTAAAAAGGCTTCCGGAGACGATTCCGGACCTTAAATTGGCGTCGCTAGCATTTTTTCCGGATTTGTCCCAAATTTTGAAATTTCAAAAATCGTACAAAATTAAAAAATAATGATATTTTTTATTTAGTAATTACCAACGCAATGAACTTAAGGTGATTTCCGGACTAAATTCCGGATTTTTTTTTTAAAGATTTTCGGGGACAAAAATTCCAAATCGTACTGTTGCGAAAATTCTGTGCTCTATGGATGGAAAAAAAATATTCTTTAAATAATTACACCCTTAAAAGACTTTGTTCATATATAAAAATAATTCGTTGCAGTATTTACTTTTTCAAAGCTTTTCGGTTAACATAAAACAACAAGGAAAAAGAGGTTATTAAACACGTAGATTTTTCTTAAAAACAGATATAATTACACCAATTATATTAAATATCCAAAATGCCTGTTCTATAAATAATACATTATTCAAATTCATTTATTTTACATAAATATCCAACTGTGTTTATTTTATGAAATAATGCCCTTTGTAACTCAATTATTTAGTCAATCTTCTAATAATATTTTCATTGTCCAAACAGTAAATCATAAATCCGCTAAATAATACTCACGTCACAAATAATGCATTAATAAGTCGTAAACTAGTAAAACACAATTCCAAACTTTATGCGTAACTTTTCGATCTTGGTAACTTTAGTAATAAACAACTTACCCACAAGTCCCTTAAACAACACTTATCAACACCCAAACTCCGCTCTCCTGTGATAAGCCGCCTTTCGTCTCAACAATGAAACCCTCGCCGCTCTAAGATCGGTCTGACGACAAACTAAGTCCGAATCACCGTCTGGCTAAATTTATTCCTTTGTACCGTCAATCCAGCCAACCTCAGCCGACGAACTGAACCACTGCAAGTCGTTTGATGACTCCTTCAGAAAACAAAGCCCGGATGTCAAAAGTTATTGCGCCGCACTCAGTTCCCGTTTTCCAACGGGTTTACTTTTTCTTGTCTTTGCTGTTTAATTCTACCACCTTTGATTGTCTCGACTTCCTTGTTCTTTATTCTTCGTTAGCAGTCTGAACCTTTCTTGAAAAGTTCTAACTAATCTCACCTTTTCTGATAACTTTGTTGGTTTGCTTATAGTACTTTTTTATGTCCCAAACTATAACAAAAAAATTTAAATCGCAACAATATTTTGGGACATTTTTGAACGCAACTTAGGGTTTTTTGAGGGGGTTTTGGAAAGTCGTCCCAGGAGGGGGCCATACCCACTGAAACTATTTAGGGGTACCCATAGACTCCATTTATGCTTTTACTTTCCTGGCGACGCAAACTGTTTGTGAGCGAGAACTATCACCTTTTTTTATTACCCCAGCGGTGACCCCGGGGGTTGCGTTGGTTGCGCCGGGGTATACAATTACAAATAGCTATGTACTTTTAAAGATATTATCCCTCAGAAATGGTAATTCTGTGGTTTTAAAAAAATCGTATAAAATTAAATATTGTAGATCATTTATTGATTTTAAACTAATTTTCTTGATACCAGCTGAAAGCCCCGTAATGAAATTTATAAATAAGGTAAAACGTAGTATGGACTATTTACATATTAATTTTCAGCCCATTAGCTCATGTACTTTTAAAGATATTAGCCGTCAAAAATGGTAATTCTGTGGTTTTAAGAAATCGTAGAAAATTAAATATTGAAGATATTTGGTCGCCATTTCGATTTTTTAGTTATTCGTCACCGGCGGAACAAAAGCTAGCTGGTTTCCGGCCTAATTTCCTGAATTTTTGTTAAGATTTCCGGGGAAAGTCTTCCCAGGAGGGGGCCATTCCCACTGAAACTATTAAGGGGTACCCATGGTATTAATGTTTTGGGACATTTTTAACAAAAAAGGGGGAACACTTAGTTTTTTTTTTTGGGGAGTTTGGAAGAATCGTCCCAGAAGGGGGCCATTCCCACTGAAACTATTAAGGGGTACCCATGGACTCTATTTATGCTTTTAGTTTCCTGGACACGTGAACTGTTTGTGAGCGAGAGCTATCACCTTTTTTTACCCCATATATATATAGGGGTATACAATTGCAAATATCCATTTAGTTTTACCCCAACCCCAATAGTTTTTTTTTTCGGGACCAAAAAAAAAAAATTTTTTTGCACTTACCAATTGGCCCATCCGGATTTTGATCATTATTGACATTTTGAGACTAGTTTTCTTGATATCAGCTGAAAGCCCCGTAATGAAATTTAAAAATAAAGTAAAACGTAGTACGGACTATATACATATATATTTTCAGCCCCTTAGCTCATGCACTTACACAAATTTTAGCCTTCAAAAATGGTAATTTTCAATTTTTTTTTAAGTTTTCAAAACTTAAAAAGAAAAAATTTAACCCCAACGAGCATCCCGGGTGCGTCGTCAGTAGTCCAGGAGTACACAATTACATATATCAATTTTGTTTTACCCCATCCCCATTATATTTTTTTCGCGACCAAAATAAAAAATTAAATTTTAAATTAAAAATTTATACATCCGAATTTTGATCATTATTGACGATTTTGAGACTAATTTTCTTGATACCAGCTGAAAGCCCCGTAATGAAATTTATAAGTAAGGTAAAACGTAGTATGGACTATATACATATTAATTTTCAGCCCATTAGCTCATGTACTTTTAAAGATATTAGCCCTCAAAAATGGTAATTCTGTGGTTTTTAAAAAAATTGTATAAAATTAAATATTGAAGATCATTTAGTTGCGATTCAATTTTTTAGTTATTCGTCACCGGCGGAACGGACTCCGGCCTAATTTCCGGAATTTTTGTTAAGATTTGTTAAGTGAGGTTATTGTGAATGTCGTTGGAGTGATTTTTCTGAAATTTAAAATACACTTTTTCATTCATTTAAAAAAAATAGTTTCATAATTGAAGGTAAATAAAACTGACCAATAAGATAAAGATTCAATAAAAATGAACTAGAAAAGGTTTTATAAAAAATATTCACAGCCAAAATTTTTATTATATATATATATATATATATATATATATATATATATATATATATATATATATATATATATATATATATATATATATATATATATATATATATATATATATATATATCAAAACATTAAAAAATAACATAACAATTACCATTTAATATACCAATTAAATTTTTAAAATTTAATTAAAATTTTTGAAATTATTCAAAAATAACTTTCTCCGATCAATATATATATATATATATATATATATATAGATATATATATATATATATATATATATATATATATATATATATATATATATATATATATATATATATATATATATATATACAAAAACAAAAAAAATATCGTTTCAATTTTCATATATATATATATATATATATATATATATATATATATATATATATATATATATATATATATATATATATATATATATATATATATATATATACACAAAAATCTATGAGACTCAGATACAAGACTTATATTTTAATAAGTACACCTTCATATAAGTAGCAAAATACAGGGATTGATCGATACTATATATAAAAATAATATATATATATATATATATATATATATATATATATATATATATATATACAAAGAAAAAAAATTTCGTTTCAATTTTTAATATATATATATATATATATATATATATATATATATATATATATATATATATATATATATATATATATATATATATATATATATATATATATTAATATTCTTTATATATATATATATATTTTTAAAAT